>NCQV01048574.1:5998-16303 GCA_002740545.1 Lophocereus schottii
GTAGTTAGGGTTGTCGGCCTAGGCGGCACCTCGTGGCCATTAGGCCTAATTAAATAGGCCCGACCAACATAGTCAAATAGAAAAAGGCCACCTTCAAAAGGCTCTTACTTAGGTCGCGGAGGGTGGCATTGGTGATGAGCTGCTGGGGGATCTAGTAGTGGGACTAGTGGTGAAAGAAAGAGCAACTCATGGAAAGGTAGCGTTTAGCCTGTGGTGGAGCACCCAACTGCTCAAGCCACTCGCGCATGAGAAGGTCATTCGTCATAAAACCCAAGCACCAAGGTGCTGAAACCTTTGCTACTCTATCGTAGGGTCTCCCATCATGAGGAAGTCATGGTTGCACATCCAAAAATGGATTCAATGCTCAACATGTGGTAAAGTCTAAAGAAACCAATGGGCTTTAACAAGGGCACTATGACATGGGGAGTAAGGGCCCTATATATGTAGTTGCATGCAGGCCTCCGAGTGTGGCATGTGGTCAGCTACCAACGTTCCAAGCATCATAGGCATCAAGGATCAACATAAGCACTTGAAATCGCCATCTAAAATAGAGCAAGGTTAAAATTAGCTTATGTTAAAACTCCACCAATAGGAACCAAGTAATTACCGAATTGAAGTGTGCATGCTCGGTTTATCTTCAGTTATATCATTAATTTGTTTCTATCATGGCTTAAGTTTGAGTTATTACCGATGTTGTGGCATAGGCTATGGAGTTCGCGATTGCCAGGGTATGTGAAAGGCTTTGTTTGCTAGAGTAATTCTCGCAAATGGAATTTATGTAGGAGGCATATTATTGATGACCTTACTTGTGACTTCTGTGGCTGGAGGGGAGAAGATTTAATCGATATAATGAGGCTTTGTCCTTTTGTGGCAATCCTTTACGCTACGTGCTAGATATTTGAGGACTTGAGGAATGTTCAATGAATGTATTTTAGAAGTTGGGTGGAGACAACTATCGTGAATGCAGATGGAACCCTGGTGGAGATGGTGCCTTGCTATGTTTGGAAGCTTTCATTTGAAAATTAGGCTTTAACACTCTAAGACGGGGCCAGTAGAATTGTGTAAGATCAAGGCTGATGCTATTCTGAATCAATTTAGGAAAGTGAATGAGGAGGGTGGGAATAAATACAAGCATGCTAAGGAACGAGTGCGAGAACCTGGGAGGAAACTACGGCTTGTGTTAGTGAAGTTCAATGCAGATGCAACTATTTTTAAGGACCATGGATGTGCTATACTTGGGGTAGTGGCATGAGATCACGAGGGGAAGGTCTTTGGTTTCATGGTGAGAAAAATTGTGAGAATTATAGATTCTTGTAGAATTGAAGCCACAATAGTGAAATAGACGTTGAAGTGGGTTTGAGACAGGAGCTATAGAGGACGAGTGTTCGGGATCGATTGTTCGGAAGTTGTCCGAGTCTAGTATGGTGTAGTCCTTCACTAACTTTGAGCTTTTAACAAATGACTCCAACACTGTGCCTCTTGATTTGATTTATTTTATTAATCATGTGAGGAAGGAGGCCAAAAGGGTTAGTCATTCCATGGCAAGATTAGCTAAAGAGATTGAAGGTACCTTTGTTTGCGATGGTGAATTCCCCCTTGGTATTAAAAACGCTATTCCTTAGGAAATGGAATAAAATGGTGTGAAGTTGCTGTGTTTTAAAAATAAAAATTGGATAGATCTAACCTTTTTGGAGAATTTAAGATAATTGGAGATGAAAAAGCTAGCCCAACTAAAATTTAAACAATATAATATTTCATGCTCCACGTATTTCAAAGACAATATTNCAACAAACTTTACAGCCAAGAAGCTAGTTTTTTGTCTAGCCATACATATATGTAGAACATAATTGATTTTAAAATTTGAAACTTTTAGGTAAAAGATAATCATCTAAACCTTTTCGAAATTGTATTAAGTAAAAAGGCTTTTTAAAAAATTTTCTTCGTTAAAATTTGATTTTAACAAGCAAATTTAATTATTTGATTTAGTTAAACAACTAATCCTAACATTTGATAAGATAACTACTTGGATCAAATTTTTTATGCAAAAGCTAATTCTAGAAACTTTTAAGCTATCAACGTTTTGATATTATTATTTAAATTTTTTAGGTCTGATATACATTTGGAGAAAAGAATTGGTTGTACTTTTGGAGATCACCAAAAGCCACATTAGATTTTTTTTTTTTTTTTGTGTGTGTGTGGGCCAGGCAAAGTGAATATTTCTTCAAACTATTCAAAAACTAAATTCCTACTAATAAATCCTAGAGTTGCTACAAAGGTGACAGAGAAATCCATTTTTCATTAGGTTACTTTTTGACATCTCACATAAAACATTTACAAAGAGCAACTCATGTTTATGTAATCTTGTCTCCCATGAAATCCTAGAAAGCCAAGAGGTCACATGGGACTCAAGAACACATAAGCGGACACATGCTGCCACCTAACATCCCTGATCGGGCTCCGGACATAGGCATGACTCTTATTGGCTCATCTTTCTAGGTCCAATTCGATACTTATTTTTGGTGGGTAACCATTGCAATACCTTATTTCCATCACAATAATTATATTCTCTGCATTATTATTGTTGATTTTCCTCTCCAAATCAAAGTTTATTGTCTTTACAGTTTTTACAGTCCTCTTCTCCTATAACCAAACCTTTCAACTACAGGTTCAGACACAAAGAAAAGCACTAAACACTCTTTAGAATCTCTTTCACCTAGGTGATTATTTAAACATCCTCATTGTTATTCGATTTAGTACCACTTTCAAGCAACTTGTCATGTATCCATGAGATCCATTCCTTACTAGTCCTTGAATTACTATTTAAGCAGGCAAATGTGGTTTTAGGATAGTGGACTACCACGCCATGACTTCCCCTACCATCCTTCAATCAAGCTGAGTTTGTTCTTTCACTATTAGTTACAACCATTGTTTTTCTAACAATCTAAAACCAAAACTATATTTACAACTAATGGCTAAATCAAGAAAGATGTTTGATACCTTGTGTCTACCTGATGCGCCTAAGCTTAATGAGAATAATGATCGTATGTGGGCTGATAAAATAGAATTTTTGCTTATTGATTCTGGGGTTGAGTATGCTTTTTAATTGAAGAGACTTGCAAAGGATCTAAAAGAAGTTACAAATAGGATAATAAAACTTCTCATAATTTCCTTTTGCATTATATGTCTAATTCAACATACCGTATAAATAATGACATTGAAAGTGATGAAAATTTGGGAGGCTCCTAAGTCTAAGCATGATTCTAACATACTAGGATTAAGCAATATGGTTGAAGTACGTGGTTGTCACCTACAATGACTTATCAGAACCTATCTAGAACAAGTTCATGAGAATGAGAAACTATGTGCTAAAATCTTAGCTAAGCGTATGAACATTTGTTATGCATTTCAAGCCAATTAATTTTAGAAAAACTATGTCTGTCGTGGTGTAATTATGTTAGCACCATGAAGCATAAAGTAGAAGAACCTTAAACTTCAAGAATTGATTGTTGATATTAAAATGGAGCAGAGCCAGAGTCGGGCAAATCTGACCTAACATGATTACTGACCGAACATCAATATGAGGCTAAATGGGTTTGAGTATAGATTTTCAACCTTTTTAATTAAGTTGGTTGACACATTTAACCCATTTAACTAAATAGGTTAGATTCAGGTTGAGATTCTTAATATAAAAAAATACATGTTTAACCCATTGAATTAAATGGGTTAAACGATTCTATCCGATAACCCATTTGTCATTTTCCTGTTTAGGCTTTTATTTGATATATATGAACACAAAAATTAAAAATGCACATAAAAATTTGAATTGTGAAGAATTTGAGGAACTTTGATAGGTGGTTGGTTGATGTGGTATCTAAGTTTAACTTTTTATACCATATAATTAGGTGTTAGTTTAAAGTTAAATGGGTAAATAGGCAATGAAGTGACCTGAACCTGACCCGTTTGTTTTAAACGAGTTAGACAGGTCAAAATTAGTTCAACTTGTTTAAAAAACTAAATGGGTATAGGTCAAGGTTTTTCAGAATGTTTGATAAGTTGGTTAAGTTCAGGTCAAGGGATTTTCAAGTTGTTTAAGATCGATGTGAGCACAAACCTGACTCGACCTATTTTCTTGCTCTAAGCAGAGCCCCATCCAATTCAATGGAAAGAAATCATATCACTCTTCTTCTACTGCTAATCTGGTTGAGTTCAAGAATGGGTCAAAGTTTGTCAAGAGCAAGGAACCAAGAGAGAACGGACCCAATCAATTCCATGGAAAGAGATAGAATAACAAGCTCAAGGGACCAATCAAAATAACTAGCAAAAGCATTGTAGAGGGTTTGGATCTATGGGTAACATATCCAAAGAGAACAAAGTTCAAGCCAATTTCATTGAAGATGTCATTGCCATTGTGGTCTTAGAGGTAAACATCATAAGCAACATAGTTGAGTAGGTGGTCGATCCTAGAGTCACTCAATACATGTGCACTAATGGGGACCTCTTTTAAGAGTATGAAAAGGTCACTGAAGATGAATCCATGTTTATTATTAATTCTAGTTTACGATATAGTCTTAATAAGGATATGGTTTCACTTAAACGAAATTTTAGAAAATTTCTTGCTCTTCAAATTGTACTTCATGTTCTAGACATTTGGAGAAACCTTATTTTTGCTGACCTTCTGAATATGGCTAGAGTTACAGTTGTTTTCAATTCTAGGAAAGTTGTATGCAGTAAGGGTTGTGAATTTGTTGGAAAGTGTTTTCATAATAGGGTGATTGTTTTCTTAATATTGTTGCTGAAAATAAGATAAATGCTTTTGCTGCTTATGTTGTCGACTCTATTTCTTTAAGGCATGCTACATTACGTCGTATGAACATTGCATCTACCAAGAGACTTAAACAACTAAGTTTTATCCCTGCATTCAACAACTATGATTTTGATAAATATGAAATATATGTAGCGGCTCGGTACCCAAGAAGCCGCGTAGTGAAAATGTAAATCCCACCTCGACCATATTAGATTAAATTCATAGTGACTTGGGTGGCTTCAAAAACACCATAAATAGAGGAGGGAAGTATTGTCTCACTTTTATGGATGACTATTCTAGGTTCACTAGAGTGTATCACTTAAATAATAAGGATGAGGTCAAAGAAAAATTTTTGATTTGCAAAGTTTAAGAGCAAAATTAGTTGGACCAAAAAATCAAAAAGAGTAAATTTTGATAAAAGCAGAAGAGTACGACACTGCCTCTCTAAGAAATATTCTAAAGACAACGGATTATCCATTAGTTAATTGCCCAATATGCCCCAAAACAGAATGCTATGGAATAAAGAAAGAGAATGAATACTAAAGAAATGATAAATGTCATGCTTATCAGTTCAAAAATACCTACAAACATGTGGGGAAAAACCATCTTGTATGCTTGTTATGTGCTCAATAGAGTTCCTCGTAAGAGACTTAACAAACTTTTTTTGAGTTGTGGAAGGGCTTTGCTCCAAACCTGAACTACATTAGAGTGTGGGGGAGCTTGGAAAAAGTAAGACTTAGTAGTTTTTAGAGAAATAAAATTGGACCCAAAACTATTGGTGCTATTTCTATTGCTCTTGCTCATAACAGTGTTGCATATAGATTTATTCTAAAAGAAGGTTCTGGTTTTGGTGCTATCAGGGAGTCCAGAGGTTGAATATTTTTTTGAACATATATTTTATGTGAATACATCTATGAATAAGTGTTTGCCTATGACATCTACATCAAATCCTCATGTTGTTTCATCTAGTAATTTGGGTCAAGAACCCAAAACGAGTGAAAGTGCTACAACTTAGACTAGTTTGTACTTGACTTTTATATTACTTTCTTAGTAGACGTAGACCAACTAGGTGAGACAACTATGAATTTATGTCGCATATAGCATGATCTTTGGAAGTTATGGAGTTTATAAGCTCTAGTATTGGGAAAGAGGTTGCCAATAGTGAACTAGAGTCCCTTATGGCCAATAGGACTTGAACATTTAGTAACCTTCATAGTGGTTGCAAGGAACTTGGGAGTAAATGGATATTAAAACAAACCTAAGAGCTGACGAAACCATAGATACGTTCAAGGTTTAACCAGAAAAAGGGTATAGATTACTTGGGTACTTGCTTCTATATGACTAATGTTGCTACTATTAATACAATAATAGCCTTCATTCACAATCTTGTTTTGCATGAAACGGATGTCAAAATAGTGTTCTTACATGGTGAGCTTGTGGAAGAGACATACATGAAGTAGGCAGAGGGCATTGTGGTTCCTGGATAAGAGCATAACGTATCCAACCTTATTAAATCCTCATATGAACTAAAGCAGACCAAAGCCATGTTATGAAAAATTTAACTCTACACTTACTTCTAATGGTTTTCATGTGAATTATTCTGATGCACGTGTGCACTTAAAAATTAATGAGCATGGTTGTGGAATTATTTGTCTATATGTGGATATACTTATATTTGGAATAGACTTATATATTGCTAATGCTACTAAATCTCTTCTTAGTATATATGCTTTGATATGAAGGACTTGGATGAGGCAGTGTTATTCTTGTCATCAAAATAACTAGGACCAAGGAGGGTATAAGTCTTAACCATTCTCATTGTATTAAAAAGATACTCAAAAAGTTTGATCAATTTTCTTGTACTCCAATAAGGATCTCTTATGATCCTAGTACTCTCTTGATAAAGAATAAACGTGATACTGTGCCACAAAGCGAGTATGCCAAGATAAGTGGTTGTGTAATGTTTTTAATTAACTACACTTATTCTGATATAGCCTATGCTATAAGTAGACTGAGCTGATGTACATATAGTCCTAATATTGATCATCAGAATGCCAAGATTAAATTATTGAAAAATAGGAAAAAGACCTTCAATCTAGGATTGCATTTTATGGTCACTTGTGCTATTTTGGAGTGTTCTTGTGATGTGAATAGTTGTGTGATGATGAAGAGACTAATTGAATTAGTGGTTATGCATATACTATAGCTACAACAACAACTCCTGATCCCGCTTTCATGTGCTATGGGAGATCCAAATATAGGTAGTATAACTTACCTCTTCAAGTATCTCTACCCTTAGAGAGACCGATTCTAAGAGACCCACGTAAATTTAAAATTATAATTTAACTTTAATTTGGATTGACACAAGATAATGTAAAAGAAATACTTACGACAGTAGAAAAATATAAAAACAACATAGGAGAGGTAGGTACTATACCTTCAACAATCGAGGATAGGATGCTAATAACTTTGTTGAGCATAGGGTAATAGTAACATACCCAATGAAAGGGGCGAACGCAAGTTAAAAAAAAAAATCCACTACCACACACAACATTCTCCTATCCTTGAGCTGTCAAAGGAATGCTAAGAAGCTAGCTACCTATGTTCCTCAACCTTAATCCTGAACATCCATAGATTCCTATCTTGAGTCATGGTCCTCCATTAGCTACACAAATTTCAAATCATGCTTAATCTTCTCATTCCAACACTTTTTAGGCCGTTCTCTACCTCTCCTACAGTTCTGAAGGTTAATAATCTCACGTCTTCACACAAATGCATCTATACTCCTTCTCTTAATATGACTAAACCATCTAAGTCTAGTCTCCCTCATCTTATCACCTATGGGTGCAACTTTAACTTTGTTTCTAATCACTTCATTCCTAATCCTATCCAATCTTATGTGATTGCACACCCACCAAATCGTCCTCATCTCTACAACCAACTACATTTGAACTTAGGACCCTTTTATTGGCCAACACTCAGAGCAACACAGCAATGCCAATATAACTACCATATGATAAATTTTTCCTTTTAATACTACTGGTATCCTTTTTTCACACGGTAGTCCTGAAGCGTTCTTTCATTTTTTTCATCCCACTTTTATACAGTGGTTAATGTCCTTGCCAATATCCCCTTGCTATTATATGATCGAGCCTGAATATCTAAACTTCTCAACCCTTGGTATTACTAACCCATCAATTTTAACTTCTCCATTGTCCCCTTCTCCTCCAGTGAAACTACACCATAAATATCAGTTTTCGTTCTACTTATTTTAAAGTCTCTTAACTCTAGGGCATGTCTCTATCACTTTAACCTAACATTAACTGCATCCCTAATTCACTGATAAGAACAATATCATCCACAAATAACATGCACTGTGCATCCTCTATTAGATCCTTTTAGTGAGTTCATTCATTACACAAGCGCAAAGAAAATGACATAGAGTTGATCCCTAATGTAGTCCATTATCAACTGGAAATTCATTAGTGCCTCCTCTGAAGGTCCAAACACTCATCTTAAACCCTTCATACATATCATTAATAACTTGAATATATGTAACCAACACTTATTTCTTCTCTAAGCACCTCCTACACACTTTGCATGGTACTCTATCACAGGCTTTCTCTAAGTCTATAAACACCATATGGAAATACTTTTCCCTTTTCTAATAGAATTCCATGAGCCTTCTAAGGAGGTGAATTATCTCTATGGTCAATGTACTAGGCATATAACCAAGCTGTTTCTCTAAAATTGAGATAACATTCCTCAACCTATGCTTGACCACCCTTTCTCATAATTTCATAGTGTGGCTAAGCAACTTGATACCTCTATAGTTATTGTAGTTTTAAATATCACCTTTGCTCTTATAGAGATGGATAACTAGTTGTGCCTACATTCTCAGGGCGTCTTTGCAGTCATAAAAATGACATAAACTGGCTCCACTAATCACTTTAATCCCTCTTCATCTAAACCCTTCCACACTTTCATAGTAATTTGCTCTCAATATATGGCCTTTTCCTTAGTCTTCTTCTTTATGGCCTTCTTAGTCTCATCTTCTCTAATTAGGTTGCATAAGTGATAGTTTGGATGCTTCCCACAGCACACTCACTCCCTCTTATATGAATTCTTAATCAATTCATCATTAAAGAGCTTATAAATGTAGCTTTTCCATCTTTCCTTTATTATTGTTTCCTCTATTAGAACCTTACCATCTTCATCTTTGATGCACCGTATGTTACCCAAGTCTCTTGTTCTCCTCTCCCTTGCCTTTTTCGGGTTAAATACCTCCTCTCATTGCCCTTAGTATTGCCTTTGGTATAACCTTTCATAAGCAATGTTCTTGGCCATAGCAACGACTTTCCTTGCTGGCTTAATAGTATCCTAATACCTACCTTTATTAACTACTTTTTCTCTTTTTTAGTTTTACTATTGATTATAGCTGCATATGGTTCCTATTTCTCCTTGGCTTTGTAGTTGTATATGGGTACCTTCTAGCTAGTAATGTTAAATCTAGGAAATCATCCAAATAAACTTTTATTGCTAAATCAATAATGAAATATGAGTTTTTGCTTCATAATTGGCAGGTCATGAGCAGAATTGTTAAGAGGCCTCCTAGCAAAAATTCCATCACAGTTCCATCAGTTTTCGTGTGGTCTGACTTATAAGAAGGCATAAGAGTGGCAAACAACCAAGCTTACTATGAAAATAGGGGACATATTTGGCTGGGAATATAATTGTGAGCAATCTAATACTCTATAACGTGAGATTGCTTAAGTATTCCAATCCATAGAGGAATCTTGCAAATCCTTCCACCAAAGGCCTTTGTAGAATTGTATTGTTGGCATCAACATAAGGAGTGGAACTTAAGCTTATTGAGTGAGTGAGTTATGATGGGTATACATCTTGGAGAATAGTCTAATTTTAATGGCATAGACAAAACCACAAAACAACTCAAAGTTTTTGTGCAACAACCCATTCCTGTGAATAAAACCAGTAATATATTCATTTGTTGCTAAATGTGCTAAAGATGAATCTCTTATTCTTAATGAGTCTATAGCCTGCATGGTGTTGCTCTTTTGTTCTTAATGAGTCTATAGCCTGCATGGTGTTGCGTGACAGTATACTTGATGCAACTCGCTTATGCAAATGTGCGGGGCAATGCCCACCCTCTATGAGAGATTTTTTGCTAAACACTCTTTAGAGCATTCATGTGTAACTTGCTAGTGACACAAGGGCTTTAATGTACTGGCATTCACGAAGTGTTTGATTTTAAAGGAAAATGATCGTGCATAGTTTGGTCTTTACAAACCCCATTCAAGCAAGGTTTTTTCCACACATATCAGATACAAATTCAAGTTGAAAAGAAATAAAACTTCACTTGATTGATGTCCTCACTGACTATGCCACAAACTTGAAGAGTTTACGGCATTAACTTAAGCTACCTCCAATGACCCTTCTTTAAAATAGTAGACTCCTCCTTGATCCTCACCCACACTAATCGA
>NCQV01048574.1:16366-28427 GCA_002740545.1 Lophocereus schottii
CGCTTTACATAATCCAGCAATAGATATAAGCTTGCATCTCAAAGATGGAACAAATAAAACATTGTTCAGTTTCAATAGTTCTCCTAACATCATGGTTCCTTGTATATGTGCTATTTTTGCAACCTAATATACGTTGGTTGAATTCTTTATGTTTCTTGCATCACAGTTAAATCACCAGTCATTTGGCATGAAGCTCCACTCTCAAACATCTAAGAGGTATTAGGAATAGAATATTTATATTAGATATTTGTTTTAATTTTATTCTACAACTATATAACTTGTACTCTAAGCTAGGGCAATATTTTCTGATTTAGGGTTTTATTATGCGTAACTATATATGTCCAAGTTAAGCGCTCTAAATAAAATTAATAAAAACACTACACATATACGACAATAGTTCAAGGAACCATGTGCATCCTTAAGTTTTCATGGCATTAGCAGAGGAAAGATATTCACATTTAAGAGTTAATCACTCGATTATTTACATCCTTTAGAAGGATCAAGCACAGTATCCCTTCAGTGCTATTCAATAGGAAGAAGTAAGACCTATACCCAAAGGCAGTGAGGGCGGCTTCAAAGGCAAAGAACAAATTAGGGTTCATACAAGGAACCATAACAACGCTGAACCCAAAAGAGGGACAAGATCCAAGCGAATTCAATGCATGGGAGATAGTCAACTCCATTTCTTCATAGATTGTAGACGTTATTGATCTAACACTCCATACTAGATTAGCTTATGCAGAGATGGCTCAAGCATTGTCTCATCCATAACATATGGCTTGAGGTTAAGGAATTCTTTTCCAAACTGATGGGGATATGTAGTGAATTGGAGAATCATGTCAAGATACAACATGGTACATATGAGAAGTGTGAATGTAGAATCAAAAGCAAGATTATGAAGATGATATATGAAGAAAAGACCCATCAATTTTTAACAGGCTTAAATGATGAAACTTTCTCAACAATTCATAGCCAAATACTTACACTTGACCTCTTACCTCCCCCTGAAACTATCTTTAACATAATTCAACAAGAAGAAAATCACAAAACAGTTATAATAGGAAGGGATCATCAGTCTAAAAAATGGTGGCTTTTATGGCAAAGGACTAAGCGGCGATAGTCGAAACGCTAACATGCAAGCACATGTGGAATACGATGCTTTGTACAGAATAGGATAAAGACCAAGGACAAGTTCACTGGTTGTAGTGGAAAGTTCCTTTTTGCTAGATATCATTTGGACAAAAACGATGGTTGCCTTAGAGACTCAAGAGTTCTTTGTTAGTCGGGATGTCATTTTGAGTGAATTCCTTTTGATAGAATTGAAAACTTCAAGGAAAACCTTCTCATAAAGAAGGAGATCTAATACTCACTGATTTCCCTAATGAATATGAATTGAAGTCCAATGTCGAGGGAGGCCCGACCCATGCAACTTCTTCATCACCACTGCAAGAACAAGGTAATTTGAACGCAAGGAGGAAAGTTGGTACAGATGTGGCCATCCTTTTAGAGCATAATCCAGAGGACCAAAACATTGGTTGCCATCATAAAGAGATGAAAACTCAGCTCACACGGATCCAGGGCTATAAGCAACAATGGTAGGCCTAGAACACGACCAACCGGCTAAATGAGAACTGGAGTAAAATTCATATAACTACACGACCCTGTGGGAGTTCTCTTGAATGACTATCTATGCTATAGTACAAGGCTCAATGACCCAAACGACATGTCATTGGTTGCCCACTCACCTAGAGAAAAAGTTCCTTTTGTACGCATTATCCAATAATAAAAAAAAATTCTCCTCCTCACATCAAAATTTCTTGGCTACACTAACAAAAGTCCTTAAGCCCAAGTATTATCAAGAAGCAGTTTAAGAGCCCTTGATGGCCGCAAGCTGTGATAGAAGAAAATGGGACTTGGTTAGTTGATGATTACCACCTACCAAGAAGCTCATTAGCTGCAAATGGGTTTATCCGGGCAAGCATAGTTCAGATGGAGTATTCAGTAGTACATGGCATGGTTGGTAATTCGAGGAGATCATCAAGTTAAAGGGTTCAATTATAATGAAACATTTACCTCCATAGCCAAAATGACTAGTGTGAGATATTTCTTGTTAGTTGTGATTGCAAAGGCTGGGAACTGCACCAGATAACAATGTATTTCTGCATAGAAACTTGGATGAGAAAGTTTTAATTCCCCTTAGATTCTTTTCAAGTATCCCCAAAAAGATGTTTCACTCATAGGAATAGTCATTTATCTCACCATAACAGGGCCTGAGTTGACCAATGCGACACATGTTAAATGTTTGTTCGAAGATGCTTACATTCTTGGACGAGGACTAAGGCTTAAGCCTATAGAGTGCATGAATCATAATGGTTACACTTCTTGGATAAGAGTCTAAGTTTAACTAGTGAAATAAAATAATTAAACAACTCAAATTTTTATAGTACAACCTATTCTTATGAATAAAAAAAGTAGTATTTTCATTTGATATCAAATATGTTTAGGATAAACCTCTTGTTCTTAGTGACTCTATGGCCTTGATGGTGGTGCATGATGGTATGTACCTGATGGAACTTGCCTATGTGAATGTGGGGGCTAATGCCTGCTATCTATAAAAGTTCTTAGGCTAAAAATTCTCTAGAATATTCGTGTGTATCTAGCAATTGACATGGAGGCTTTAATGCATCAACATTTTGTAAGGGTCTGTGATTTTAAGGGAATGTCATTGCACATAGTTTGATCTTTACAAACACCATTCAAGCATATGTTTTTTTCTAGCCACACTAGATACCAATACAAGTTTAAAATAAACAAGTGTCTATATTGACTTGATCTACCTCCAATGACCATTCTTTAAAATAGTAGACTCTCCATTGTGGGTTACCCACACAATTGGTGTCCTAAAAGCATGAACTTAAAACATACAAAAATCATAAAACAAATGTCATGATAGAATTCAACTTTGTATATAATCTAGCAATAGAAACAAGACTGTATCTCAAAGATGGAACAAACAAAACATTGCTCAATTTCATCTTTCCCCTTAGTATCATGGTTCCTTGCTCACTTACCAAGGTCTGTACGCTGCTTGGCAAAAAAATAGATGTAGGTTGAATTCTATAAGTTACTTGCATCATGACAAGATGATGCGTCATATTGCATGAAGCTCCATTATCAAACATCCAAGAGGCGTTAGGAATAAATATTTACATTAGACATTTGTGTTTATTTTATTCTAAATTTTTGCAACTTGTTGTCTAAGCTAGGGTAATATCTTTTGGTTTACGATTTTATTATGCTCATTGTATATGCCTAAGTTAAGCATTGCAAACACAATCAACAAAAACATAATACATACACGTCAATAGTTTAAGGAATTGAGGGCTTCCATCAACTCCTCCTCTTGAGTTTTTCATGGTATCAGAGTCATGCGTGGAGGTAAGAAATTCGTATTTAAGAGTCAATCGCTCTATTATCGGCATCATTTAGAAGGGTTAGGCATAGCTATCATGTCAGTGATATTTAATGGGAAGAACTATGGCACATAGAAAAAGGCAGTGAGAGGATAGCCTCAACGGTAAAAAACAAATTATGGTTCAACAAAGGAATCATAACAAAGCCAAACCCAAAGGAAAGAGAAGATGCAAGAGAGTTAAATGCATGGGAGATGGTCAACTCAATGATTTGCTCATAGATTGTAAGCATTAACGATCAAAAACTCCGTACTAGATTAGCTTATGCTAAGACGGCTTAAGCAATGTGGGAGATTTTGTGGAAACGATATTTCATGGCATACACTCCCAAAATAAATCAATTAAAAACTAACCTTACGTTATCCAAACAAGGTAGGCTTGAGGTTGTGGAATTCTATTCGAAGCTCGTGGGTATATAAAGTGAATTGGAGAATTATGTGAAGATGCACCATGGTACATGTGGGAAGTGTGAATGTGGACTCGAAAGCAAGATCATGAAGATGATGAAGAAAAGACCCATCCATTTTTAATGCACCTAAATGATGAAACTTTCTCAACAATCCATAGCCACGTACCTTTTTGCCTCCCCATGACACCATTTTCGACATAATTCAACATGAGGAAAATCACAAAAGTGTTATAATAGGAAAAAATCATCAGTCTGAAAACATAGCTTTTGCTACAATAGAACAAGTAATGGTAGTCAAGAGGCCAACATGCAAGCACTGTGGAATGGTATGCTCTACATGGAATAGGATGAAGACCAAGGACAAGCTTGCCATCATTTGGATAAAAAGGACGTATGAGATATGATTTAAAGACTCAAGAGTTCTTTGTTAGCCTGGATGTCGCCTTCCAAGAACACAGTTTTTTTTTTAAAGAGAGATAGAGTCAAAATCTTAAAGCAAAACCCTTCCCAAAAAGAGAGAGATCTAATTCTTGCTAATTTCCCTAATGAAGAAGCGAAGTCCAATGATCAGGGAGGCCCAACCCATGCAACTTCTTCTTCACCACTACACGAAAAAGGTAATTTGAATGCAAGGGGAAAGCTAATACAGATGAGTCCAGTGTTTTAGGGCGTGATCCAAAAGAATAGGATAGTGGGTGCCCATCTCAATGATATGAAAATTTGTCTCACATAGATCCCTGGACACAACTGACAGTAGGCCTAGAACAACACACTGAGCAGGTCCAGTCAAGGGGTATGAAATTCGTAGAATTGCAGGGCCCAGTAGATGTCCGATCCTCTTCAATGACTATCTATGCCACAGTGCAAGGCTCAATGACCCAAAAGATGTCTCCTCGATTGAACACTTCCATCAAAAGAGTTCCTCTGGTATGCATTGTCGTATAAGAAATTATGCCGTACTTCAAAACTTCTCAGCTTCACATCGAAACATTTTGGCTCCACTAGTAAAAGTGGTTAAGCCTCAGTAATATCAAGAAGCAGTTAAAGACCCTCTAATGGCGGCAAGCTATGACAGAACAAATTCAAGCCTTGCAAGAGCATGAGACTTGCTTGGTTGAAGATGTACGATCTGGAAGAAGCCTATTAGTTGCAAATGGGTCTATTAGGTCAAGTGTAATTCAGATGGAAGTATTCAATCGTACATGGTGCGGTTGGTAATTCGTAGAGATCATCAAGTCGAAGGGTATGATTGTAATAAAACATTTGCGTCTGTAGCCAAAATGAGAAGTCTGAGACGTTTCTGATTAGTTGTGGTTCCAAAGGGTGGGGAACTACACCAAATGGATTTAAACAATGTGTTTTGGAGTAGAGAATTGGATAAGGAAGTTTTTGTGAAAATGCTCCCTGTATTCTCTTCTAGTAATCCCAAAAAGGAGTGTCAGCTAAAGAACTCTATACAAGGACTTCATCAAGTGCAGAAGGGATGTTTTTCCAATCCCTCCTAAAAATTGTGGGAGTATGGTTTGTTCGCTCCTATTTTGATTATTCATTACTCATTTATGGCAAGGACGATATGTTTATAAGCAAATTAGTTTACATAGATGATGTTGTGTTTGCTACCAATGATCCACAAGCTTCCAAAGAGTTGAAAGGTTATCTTGATGCTCATTTTAGCATTAAGGATTTTGGACCTTTGAAGTATTTTCTTGTGATTGAAGTAGCCCTGAGACTGCAAGCCATATTTCTCTATCAACATAAGTATGCTTTGGCCTTAGTTAAAGAGTGTGGTCTTTTAGGGCAAAACCTGCTGAGTTTCACATTGAAAATAAAAATCGAAAGCTAGTTGTGGCTACAAGAAGAGTATAGGATAATGCTACTAGATATCATAGACTCATGGGAAACTCCTTTGTCTCACCATAACAAGACCTGAGTTGACCAATGCAATACATATTAAATGTCTATTTGAAGATGGTTACATATATTAGATAAAGAGTGGGACTTAAGCCTATTGAGTAAGTGAATTGTTTCTATAGTACACTCCATTCCTATACATAAAACAAGCAGCATTTTCATTTATTATCGGATGTGTTAAGAATGAACCTCTTGTTCCTAATGACTCTATAGCCTTGATGCTTATGCATGACGCCGTGTACTTAACAAAACTTGGCTATGTGAACGTTGGGGTTGATGCCTACCTTCTATGAAAGTTTTTGGGCTAAAAACTCTCTAGAATGTTCATATGTAACTAGCGATTGGCACAGAGACTTTAATGCATCAAAATTTTACAAGGGTCATATTAATGTTTACAAACATCCTTCAAGCATAGGTGTTTTCTACCCACAATATGTACTAATACAAGTTCAAAAGAAATAAAACTTCACTTCATGGATGTCCTAGCCACCTATGCCACAAACTAGTAGAGTTGCCAGCATTGACATGACCTACCTCCAATGACCCTTCTTGAAAGTAGTAGACTCATCCTTGTTGCTCACCCTCACCAAATGAACTTGTCAAAGTAAGAATATGTGACATACAAAAATCATCAAAAACTGTTACGACATAATTCAACTCTTTACACAAGCTAGCAATAGAAATATGATTCCATCTCAAAGATAGAAAAAGTAAAATGTTACTCAATTTTTGCTTTCCCCTTAGCATCACGATTCCTTGCTTGCTTAGTAAGGTATTTATGCTGCTTGGAAACAAAATACATGCAGGTTGAATTCATTGTGTTCCTTGCATCATGGTTAGATCACCCATCATATGGTGTAAACCTCTATTATCAAACATCCAACAGCTGTCTGGAATAAAATATTTATATTACATACTTGTGTTTATTTTATTATGTAATTTGTATAACTTTCCCTTTAAGCTAGAGGCAATATTTTTTAGTGTAGGGTTCTATTATGCTTATATGTATATGCCCAAGTTAAGGATTGCAAATATAACCAATACAAACATAATACAATCACGGCAATAGTTCGAGGAACCCTGAGCTTCCGTCAACTCTTCCTCTTGAGTTTTTCATGGTATCGGAGCCATGATTGGAGGTGAGAAATTTATGATTCAGAGTCAATAAGGGTGGCTTATATGGCAAAGAAAAAAATTAGGGTTCATAGAAGGAATCACAACAAAAGCCAAACCCCAAGGAGAGAGAAGATGCAAGCAAGTTAAATGAATGGAAGATAGTAAACTCCACGATTTGTTCGTGGATTGTAAAATTTATTGATATAAAACTCCATACTAGATTAGCTAATGCGTGGACAGCTCAAGCAATGTGGGAGAATTTATCGATAAGACATGTCGTGGCATACGCTCCTAAAATACATCAATTAAAGACCGGCCTTGCCTCATTCAAGCAAGNNGAGCTTGAGGTTGTAGAACTCTATTCCAAACTAATGGGATATGGAGTGAATTGGAGAATCATGTCACTATGCGGCATGGCACATGTAGGAAGTGTGAATGTAGAATTTGAAGCAAGATCATGATGGTGATAGATGAAGAAAAGACTGATCAATTTTTAGTATGCCTAAATGATGAAACTTTTTCAATAATCAATAGCTAAGTACCTATACTTGACCCTTGCCTCCTCTTGACTCCATACTCAATATAATTCAACAAGAGGAAAATCACAAAAGAGTTATAATGGAAGGAGATCACATTCTGAAATCATGATGGCTTTTGCGACAATGGAGTAAGCAGCAGTAATCGAGAGGCCGACACGCAAGCACTATGGAATGCTATGCTGTGCACGGAATAGGATGAAGACCAAGGGCAAGTTTGCTACTTGAAGTTTTTGTTAGATGTTATTTGGGCAAAAAGGATGGAGGGCGTATGATTGTGAGACTCAAGAGTTATTTGTTAGTCGGGATGTTGTTTTCCATGAACACAGTTTTCCTTTCTAGAGAATTGCAAACTTCAAGGAAAATCCTTCTCATGTAGGAAGAGATATAATCCTCACTGATTTCCCTAATGAAGACGAAGCGAAGTCCATTGTTAGATGAGGCGCGACCAACGCAACTTGTTCATCACCATCGCATAAACAAGGTAATTAGAATGCAAGGTGGATTGTTTATATAGATGAACCTGGCATTTTAGAGCATGATCCACAAGAACAAGCTATTGGGGCAACGCCATTTGAAGGGGATCAAAATTCACCTCACACGAATACCATGCCATAGCTACAAACCAGTAGGCCCATAACACGCTCAACAGGCCAAGCTAAGACTGGGGGGTGAAGTTCACAGAACTACACGACCTACTAGATGTTCGATCCATTTGAATTACTATGTACGCTATAGTGTAAGGCCCAATGAGCCAAAACACATGTCCTCAGTTGCCCGCTCACCTCAGAAGAGTTCCTTAGTTGTGCATGATCTGATACCAAATTATGCCACATGTAAAAACTTCTCAACTTCTCATAAAAACTTTTGGCTTCCTCAACAAAGGTGGTTAAGCTTGAGTATTATAAGGAATTAGTTAAAGACCCTCAATGGCAGCAAGCCTTGGCAAAAGAAATCCTAGCCTTAGAAGAAAATGAGACTTAGTTAGTCAAAGATTTACATCTAGCAAGAAGTCTACTAGCTACAAATAGATCTATTAAGTCAAGTTTAATTCATATGGAAGTCTTCAGCATTACAAGGCATGACCGATAATTCGTTGAGATCATCAAGCCAAAGGGGTTCGATTATAACGAAACATGTGCCTCCGTTGCTAAAATGGCAAGTGTGAGATGATTTTGTCGACTGTGATTGCAAAAGTGCTTCGAACTGCACCTAATGGATGTGGACAATGTGTTCCAGCATGGAGATTTGGATGAGGAAGCTTTCATGGAAATGCCTCTTTGATTCTCTCCTAGTAATCCCAACAAGGTGAATCGCCTAAAGAAATCTCTACATGAATTTTGTCCAGCTCCAAGGACATGGTTTGCCAAGTTGTCCTCAAAATTGTGTAAGTATAATTTTTTTTTTCGCTCCTATGCTAGTTACTCATCATTCATCTACTATAAGGACGATGTGCTTATGGCCCTATTGGTTTACATGGATGATATTATGCTTACTAGCAATGACCCATAAGCATCCAAAGAGTTCAAAGCTTATCTTAATACTTGTGCTACCATTAAGGATCTTGGGCCTTTGAAGCATTTTCTTGAGTAGCCTGGGGGTCTAGAGCGCATGTTTCTCTCCCAACACAAGTATGTATTAGACATAGTTGAGGAGTGTGGTCTTTTGGGAGCCAAACCTTTCAAGTTTCCTATTGAAGAAATCATAAGTTGGCTTTGCGTACAAGAAGAGTATTAGATGATGCTACTGGATGTCATAGACTCATGGGAAGACTCATCTATGTCACTGTAACAAGACCTAAGTTGACTTATGTGGTACATATTTTGTCATAATTTATGTAATCTCTTAACTAGGAGCACATGGAAGCCACGCACAACGTTTTGCGTTATTTGAAATGAAGTGCTAGAGAAGGCATATTTCGACATGCCAAGAATGATTTCAGTTTTATGGATTTCATGATTTAGATTAGGGGGCATGTCCTGTTCTAGGAGATCATTGATTAGATACTTTATAGCTCTTAGAGGATCTCCTACCCCTTAGAAGAAGCAAGAAACTATGTCAAGATCTTCAGAAAAAGCAGAATACAGAGCTGTGATTAGGGCATCCAATGAACTTGTCTAGCTATGAAGCTTTTTAGCATATTTGGGAGTTATTCATAAGCAACCTATAAAACCCTTCTGTAATAGTCAAGGAGCATTACACATTGGCAAGAGTCCTGTATTTCATGGAATGACAAAGCACATTGAGCGTAATTGCCACAGCTAGTGGCTAGCAAGCTTACACTCATTCATGGGATATCCAAGCATCCAAGCATCCACCAATAGACATATTGTATAAGGCCCTAGAGAAAAGACAATTTCAATAGCTCAAGAGCAAGTTGGTCATTTTCAATTTGCATTCTCCAACTTGAGAGGAGTTTTAGGAATAAACTATTTGTGTTAGATATTTATGTTTATTTTATTCTGTAATTTGTTGTAACTTGTTCTGTGAGCTAGAACAACATTTTTCATTTTTGGATTTTATTATGCTCATGTATATTTGCCCAAGAGAAAGGTTGCAAATACAATTAATAAAAAACAATACATACATGGCGATACTTCAAGGGACCGTGAGTTTCCATCAACTCTTCCTCTTGAGTTTTTCATATTTTTACATTTTTCCCTCTTATACCTAGAAAATTCTATTATGTCATTTGGTATCTATCCTTTTAAATCATGTGGAGGGAATGTTGGAGTTGCCTTAAAGGTAGAGAGAGAAACTAATTTTTCATTGAGTTACTCGCTAGCTAGTGCCCCACATGAAACTTTTACTAAAAGCATATGATATTGTCGTTTTTACAATCATCTTCCACCTCCAAATTAAAGCTTTTAGCTATTCAGAAACACAGAAAACACTAAACACTCCTAATCTCGTTAGCTTGGGTGATTGTTAGAAGATCCTCACTCTTATTTGATCTAGTACACTGCTCAAGCAACTTGTTGTGTATCCCTAGAGAACAGTTGCTCTGGAGTTCTCAATGCATGATTTTAGGTAGTAAATTTGGTTTTAGACCATTAGATTATCACGCTATACATTCCCTTTCGTCCTTTAATCAAGTTAACTTTGTTCTTTCACTATTAGTCACAACCCTTAACTTTTCTAACAACAAAAGGTGTACTAAAGGTGCACCGATATGTGGTGATTCATTAATTTTAGTTCTCATTAAAACTTTCGATTTTCAAAGTTATATTTTCCATCTAATCATGCCAGATTATACTAATAAAAATTCGATATTCAATTTACTAGTACATTTAAACTAATTCGATTATTTTTTTTCTGTCATGATTGGGGTAGGATGCCTTTAGAGACGCTGTTTTTGCGCTGTGAATGATAAAATCATTGACCGAAGTCCTTAATCAACAATATTAAATAATTAAAAGAGTTATGGGTATCAATGATAAAATGCGTAAATTTCATTAGGGAAAAAAAGGGGGCTAGAATGTATGTAAAAAGGGGACTAGAACTACATACATCGAATCTCGCCAGATGTAGTGAACTATTGATCCCCCCATCAGCCTCACAAAAAGAGAATGTTCCATTTGGTTGGGGCGCCGCTTTCCACAAAATCAAACCTTCCCCTGCGTAATAACGTGATGATTACATGCAACTTAAAGCATTTCCGACTAAATCCTATACGAATAACAAGATCTCTTCTTTGCTTCAAATGCCCGTAAGATTGAAATTTCTCAAAAGACATCTCTGCCAATAAATTTTAGTATTGCCGAATATATTTTTGTAGGGTAGTCAAAACTACATCCAACAAAATTAAAAATAAACAAAAATAATCTTGGATCAAAATATGATACCATCAAGTGCATAGACATATGATTGTCTAGAGACTACCATATAATTTGGGAGCATACATATATAATGGCCTACAAAGCACCAGATCATTTGCACAAAGACCTTCGCTCGAACAAAGCAACCCCCCTGAAAAAAAAAGAACGCAAGAGCAATGAAAAAAAGTTGTCTAGGTTGACCTGAGTTTCACATTGCCAACACAACTACAACAACTCAACAAGAAGGCCCCGTCTTCTAGATCTTGGCTGATATATATACCATTTTTCTTATAATGCATACATATACCAGTCTGGCAAGCGTATCATATTAAAGCAAAATTCTGCCATGATTGATTTTTCTTTTCAATTAGGACAGTTGATAAATATAGGCCATTGATACAAAAGGATGAATCTCAACCGTACAAATTGGTAACCAATGACCTGTTTAGCAGGCTAACTTTTTATTTCACCAACCTTCGAACTTACTGGCACGGGCTCAGTTATCTTTGTTCCCCCCTCCAAAAAACAGCAGAGCTCGTCGGTGCAGATCTGAACTCCGGCGAGAATATGGTGGAGAGTAGGCCATTGATCTACGGATTGCTTCTTTTTTTCTGAAATTTTTCGGGTTTCCTTTCTGTTGAATTCCAAGAGCACACAACCACAAGAGGGTGGGTGAATTGTGGTGGCCGATTTTCGCCAAATAACTGACAAACAGCCGTAACACTTGATTGCAGAGACTGTTCAAAAATCACAAACAACCTTAAGCCTTGTTTGCAGCGGTTGTTCCCAATTGGTTCA
>NCQV01048575.1:8405-50010 GCA_002740545.1 Lophocereus schottii
TATTTTCATTTTATATGATGAAAATTTTCGAATGAGTTGTATTCTACAAAAATTTTTCTATACATTTCTAATGACCCATGTGTTAATTGCACTGAACCTTTTTATCCATTATTGTGGGAAAATAATTTTCAATGTTAATAACGTAATTCTGAAATTGTGCACCATTCATACCCTTTAATGAACTTTTATTATCAATTGATGCAGCCTTTTTTTTTAAAGAAGTGGTTGCACCTTTAGCTTTGGAAATGGTGAATATTTTGTTTCAAATAATAGATCTCATCCTTTGTGCACTCTTTTTAATTATTTGATGAGCCTTGTGTTTTGAAAGTTATATTACTTTTGTTTAGTTCAAAGGTAAAGAAAAAATATAAAAATTTTCAAAATTTTGTTGACTAATATTTTGATGTTTGAGTGAGTAATATTTTAATCCTCATATATGACCTGTAAAGGGGTCAATTTTGAGTTGTGAATTTATGATCTCAATGATGAACCTATCACTAATATGTAATCTGCCGTTAGTTGCAAATGACCCTTTTAATTTTCGAAATGACGAACCTTTTTGACCAAATCATGAATCTTTTTTTTAAGTGTACATAGCATGGCATATACTAATGTATAATGAACACATGTCATCTTATTATGCTATAACAATATCTAGACCGCACAACGATCGTTACGGTGTCATGTGCTCTACAAGAAGATTCAAACACACTGAAGGGAGATCAAATATAAGTGTAATCCAAGGAACCATTGTCCTCGAAATCTAATTGCTTGGAAAAGGCAGCAAATGCTACAAATATACAATGAATAGTAGGATTTTCTTACCCCATGTCTATTCACTACCAAACTTGGTAGACATTGATAAATTTTCTAGGCTTCAGTCCAGTGATGTATCAAGTAAAAATTTGGCGCCATTGTGTTCATTTTTAGCTTGTCGGCATTTGATAAGTAACAATGATTACAGTGAGATTATTATAATCGAGATTCTAGTTAGAGTAGATTATGGATGCTTAGAATTGGATCGGCGATGGCATGGTTTTTGCTTGAAATTTTGTAAGGATCAAAATTTCAATAAACATTTAGTAAGATTATACCGATTCAATTTGACTGCTCTATTTAATTAGCAGAAAATGTTGATACAAAATCTGTATTATTATAATGAATTGATGAATAAAATTAGATACTAGCATTTATGATATCATTTTGGATCATGGATCAATCATATCGTAGAATCATATTTTGATCGTATAATACATTATTTAAACTAAATTAGGATCCTAAGGTCCTAATGACTTTAAGATTCTGCTGAGCATCGGGCTATAAAGAATTTTTGAATTGTAGAATTGTAGAATTGTAAGATTCGCATCAAGAGTGATGAGTATCATATTTGCCTAGATTTTAGAGTCTTAATGCTTGCATTTGGGGGATAAATGCAAATTTTGTGGTTATTTGATGCCTCTTTGTTCTGGTGTGTGCTAGGGTACGTTTCTGGGCATTTGTGCAGATCTTGAGCAAAGAAACCCGATGTTACAATGGGTTTGAATTATATTAGGTTAAGGAAGAAGCCTAGAAGGCCCAAAAAGTACCCAATATGGCCTACCTGTAGTCCCCACAAATTTTAGAAGGTCAAAATGGTTCAAAATAAACAAAGCAGAAGAAATCAGCCCAGCCAGTGGAACACAGCCTGCCTCTATTGAGGAGTACAGCCTATGTCCTGGGACAGGGTTAACCTGTGTTGCTGGGGATGACATGTGTTAGGTTGGCTATGCACCTATTCGGTTTTCCTTCGACTTTTATGATTTGCCGGCTGTTTTTTTCAACTATATGAGGCTTTTTTTAGACTTGGTATCCATATCTTCCACCATTATTCTCCTCCATCACCATAGAGATTTAAAAGAAGAAGCAAGAGAAGGTTGAACTAAAATGAAGGCTTCTGGGTGAAAGTTGAAAGATCTTAGTGGGTTCACAAGAATAAATGCTCCTTTACTCCCTTTTGCTTTATCTTTTTTCTTAGATCATAATTTGTATTTAGACATGTTAGTTTTGTTGATTTCCATAATGAGTGTGTAGTTTCTTTAATCTAGGAGTTACTAAACAGAGCAGAAGTTGATTTTGCAAGTTTGAACTTTGTTGTGCTTAAATTTTTGTTTGGTCGTTTCAATTTAATCTTGGAGCTTTGGTCATTATTGTGACATTTGTAGCCAATTTCTTACATGAATATTAGACATTCAATCGAAGTACTGATAGGTGAAGATTGGTATTGGATTGCTAGGATTAGACTTGATCTCATAAATGCTTGAGAAAGAGTTGTGGATTACTTGGTCTTATAATAGTCATGAGCTTAAAGTTTGATTCAATCAGGATCTAATGACAATTAGTGATTAATTTAATGGGGTCAATTTACTCCATTTTGGAACAAAATTGTGAGTTTTTATAAGTTATTAACTTTTGTATTAACCAAAGAAGTCAAGAGCACTTGTTTAACTGGTAATTCGATCTATCATTAGGTAAGGCTACCCTTGGATGCTATTAGTCACTGAAGTTAGCTCAAGCCCATGTATCACGTTGTCTAGTTAGAATCCAAATCCAAACTTTTGGTTGTGCTTAGCAAATTTCAAAGTCCTAAACTTGATAGTTCAANCTAATTTTTGTGGGAATGACCTTGATACAATACAACACCTCATTTGCTTGTTGTGACCAAGCATTTATATTTTCTTTTTCTTTTTTCAGTTTTACACTTTTAGGGTTCTTTGAATTTGTGCAGGTCATCCTTCATTTTATGCTAATGTCCTTACTATTTGGAGTAATCTTTGAGCTTAACGCAAGATCAAGTGAACTTTCTGTAGAAAGAAGAGGTAACAAAGGCTTCAAAAGGAGCTACAAGTGACCAATGAGCTCATATCCATCATGCAAGAGGAGAAGAAGAACAAATGTGAATCCTTAGACATTATCTAACTTTGCGGGGCCAAGGCCTCACCCTAAGAATTATAAGTCCCTTCGTGATGGCCAACAACTTTGAGCTCAAGATGGCACTCATGTCACTGCAATGATCATAATTTGGTGGCACACATGTGGAGGGTCTTAACTTGCACCTCTTCATATTTCTTTAGATGTGTGACACCTTGAAGATCAAAGGGGCTTCCAATGATGGCATATGTCTCTACCTTTTTACATTCTGTCTTAAGAACAAGATGAGAGATTCGTCTCACTGTTTGCCATCAGGATCCATTAGCACTTGGGTTGAGCTCACAAAGGCTTTCCTTTTCAAGATCTTTCCCTCAAGCAAAATGGTTACTTTGAGGAACCAAATTACTTCATTTGCTTAAAGGGACAATGAGTCCCTCTACGAACCTTAGGAGCACTTTAAGGACTTATTAAGATTGTGGCCCCACCATCGCTTGCAAAAATGGATGATTATGCAAACTTTTTACAGTGGCCTTACTCATGCCATGAGTTCCACCACTGATGTAGCCACGAGAGGTACTATAATGAGTAAGCTAGAGGATAAGGCCTACAATTTCATAGAGAAATGGCACTCAGCAACTACAACTATGAATGGTCTAATAAGAGCATATCTTCTAAGAAGGCTGAACATAAGGTTGGGGTTGATGCCTTTGTCTATTTACCATAAAATGGATATAATGATGTTATAAAAAAGTACTACAAGTGCATAGTAATAGTGTAGTTAGCAACGATAAGTACAAGGAATATCCACATGGAAATTGCTTTCAAGTACCAAATCCAATTTTCAACTAAAGTTAGGCAATTAGCCACTTTGATTTTTGACAACGAATGATATACTACAATAATTAAGTAATTATAAATGAATTGAGCCACAAAAAGTAAAAACCCCAAGCTAGGATTCACTTTACTATTATACCTAACAATCAGTAAATTTACTTACCAAACCTATCCATGCAAGCAGTTGGACTGGATAGATTATAAATTTAATGCCTATCTATGCGTTTTTCCAAAGATCATTAGAATTAGCCAAACTACCCTAATCATCAACTTTCATATGACTAGAATTAAATGTCTACAAGATCTCATAATCATTAGTTCAAATTGGAACCTTAATTTTTTTTCGTAATAATAACTTCAATTGCTCAGCAAGCCATAGTAGATAAAGATTTCAACTTTCATTGCTCTCCTAATTAAGAATAGTGAAGCAATCACTTTCAAGACTTTCATCAAACAATTGGTGAATCAAGTGAGAAGCTAATGCACAAACATGGGCAATTCTATAAAGGGCCAAATCACGATTAATCAAGATTAATAGCGACTATGTACATCCAACTCGAGAGGGGAAATTAGCCTCTAATCATATTAAGAACAACATTCACAAAACCTAAATTGATAAATGTGATGCACTCAATAACCCAGAAAAACAATATTAAATAAGAAGATAGAATTCAGGAATAAACTTGAATCAATTGGAGTAGAAATAGCAAATCCATTTTCAAATTTGATGATTTCTCTAATTCCGAAAAGTCCCGAATATTATCTCTATGAAACCCTAAAATCGCGTAAAGAAAGGTACAAGAAGATAGTTTGAAAGAGGTCTCTAATCCTGCCTGAAATTCTCTTAAGTATACGGCGAAAAAGAAAATGCATGGCTGTGTTTTGATGCACCGGCACTGGTGCATTTCCAGGAATTCGCAGACTGCATGATCGTGCACTTCTGCCCAGCTGCTTATGCATAGCTTAGGGAATGAAGACTGAAATCTACAGGTTTTTGCACAATTGTTCCTGAATGCACAGCCAACTATATACTTCTTAGGCACTTCATTCTTACTCTTTTGGCCCTTGAAACTTCATTAGTTCTCATTGCTTCCTTAGAAAGCATCCCCATGACTTTCTTTCCTATCAATACTTACAAATTTCGCAATTTCTTCACAAAGACTCTTGAAAAATAAGAACAAAATCTCTATAACCATGATATGTAGCAAATTAAGCATATTTGGCCTTCTCTTATCATAATCCACATAGAATAAGAGAGAAACGAGGGTCAATCAAGGGCAAATGAGATCAAAATTGATGTTCATCAAATGAGTAAAAGACTTGAACAACTGAATGTGAATGCGGTGAATGTATATCCCCCTTCCCCTACCTGTGATAGTTGTGGATCGTGTGATCATGTGACATTGCACTGTAAAACTAAGAAACCTTTTCCCCAGCCTTCTAGTCAACAAGTCGTATTAGTCAGCAACATCCAACAATCGAATTTTCGTTCGAATACATATAATCTTGCATGGAAGATTCATCAAACTTGTCCGATAGGAGTCGCCCTATTCTATTTCCTCAAGTCAATGCTAGGCCTTACCTTCCGACTTTCAAAGACTAATCTTTCCACTACAAGAACAACAAAAGCCCAACCTTGAGGCTATTATGGAGAGCATGATTTTTCGCATCACAAGTAGGATCAGCACATTATGTAACTAGCCTCCAAGGTTGATTCGCTGAGTACACAAAATGAGATGTCAGAAAACAAATTGTCCAATAAGCTAGCTCATCCCTTATCCATCAAGTAGACTACCTAGCAAGGCCAAGAGTAAATATAAAGAAATCCAATGTCACCATCTTGAGAAGTGAAAAACAATTAGAGGGTCGCATGGATGCTAAAATTGATGTGGGAATAAGGGTGTCCATGATAAGAGTGAGCATGTGGTTAGTAACTTGCCTAGTGAGAAAGTGCTCAAGAATGAGAGTAAGGTGGCTAAACAATCTACTCCCCCTTCTTGTAAGCCCTACATGCCACCTAGAATTGAGAAAAACTGACCCAACATGATTACCAACTCGAACCTGCCATGAAGTTAGGCAGGTATGGCTCCAAGCTTCAATGCATTTAATTAAATGGGTTGACATAACAAACCCATTGAATTAGTTAGGCTAGGTTCAAGCCGAGAATCTTGATGCAAAAAAATATTTATTTGAGTTATTTAATTAAACGAGTTAAATTGGTTAATCCATTTGTTGTGTACTTATTTACCGCTTACTGTTTGCCATTTATTTTTAGCTAGAAAGTGAACATTAGGTTTTAGAATTTTGGTGGGAGAATTAAAATCTTTGGATTCTGGACTTTTGGGGAAAATTAAAGTTTTGGGGCTTTTGGCCTTTTGGCTCAGTAGCCTTTTCTTTTCTAAAAAAGGAAAAAAACGTTGCCTTTCTGATATCACAAGCCCCACTTGGCTTAACCCTATATACATAAACTTAGTTAGAATTGGAAACCCTAATTTATTAGGTTCCTTCCTCCATTCCCTCACTTCCTCTCCTCTTCACTTCTTGAGAAGCTTCAAGCATCTCTCAAAAATGTTATTTTCTCAGCTTCACCAATTCACCTCTTGTCCTGTTAGTTTGTCGCCTTAACTCCCTCCTTCTCTTGTCCTCTAAATCTCTCCCCATCCATTCGTTGTTCGCAATTCTCAGACCACTCATTCTGACTTGCATAGGTCCTTTGACAATGGATGTTTTCTGGGGAGGTGTGCTCCTATTTCCTTCTTTTCTCTCTTAATCTCATATTTTTGTGATGTTTTGATTGCTTTTGGTGGGGGGTTTGAAATATCTATTTTTGTCATTTATTTTAGTAATTTCTAATATTGACAATCATATTCAAGCAAGGTATGTACTTCATCCTTTTTCTCTATTATGCTTTTTCCAGCAATGATTTACTATTTTGACTTGCATGCCTTAATTGTTAGCAATTTTGAGTGTTGTGGCTGATATTTTGGCAAGGTATACACCAATGGCTTTATTTGCTCTCTTAATCCTACCATTTTCTGGGGGGTTTCGAAACGGATCTATGCATAACTAATCTCTCCTTTATTTTTGGTATTTTCTAATACCGATTGTGACATTCCGATGAGGTTTACTTTATTCTAATTAGGTACATTTTAAGTTTAGTCTTCTTCGATTCTCTTTGGATTTATTTCTTCATTTTTTCTTCACTACTTGTTTGTTTGCTTTCTAATGCAACGTGGATTGATCTCATCGATTCAATGGAGAATAATTTGGTGCTTATCAATGTCGACTCAAATGGGGAAGAAGAAGTGGCTGATATTGACAATACGCATGCTAGGAAGTCCATTAGTGTTCACATTGGTGGATATAGGCCAACAGATAGTGGTAAGCCTCCTAAGCGCCAAAGAAACCTCACATTTACAGTCTGTGAACATTATAAATTTCTTTAACCTAATGAAGATGGCAATTTCTTATGTAAATCTAAGAAATGTGGACAAGTTCACCCTTAGGAATGCAAATATAGGATTAAAAATTTGGAAAGGCATTTAGATCACTGTAAAAAAAAAGAATTCTAAAGACATTGGTTAGCTTCTTTTGGACAGTGGATCTAGTTCTTTAAGAAATAGGCGTCTTGATTTTGATCTTGAGGAATTTCGTAAACGGATGACTGCTTGTATTGTTAAACATGATATGTCTTTTCAATTTCGTCAATACGAAGGTCTGAGGGACTTATTTTCTTACCTAAACCCTGATGTTAAAGCATTTTCAAGGAGAACAACCAAATGTGATGTGCTCAAGATGTTTCCAAATGAAAAGGGCTAGTTGAAACAATTTTTGCAGTCCTTCTTAGATGAAATCTCATTTACATCTAATTGTTGGAATTCCATTAATACCACTGGGTTTGTTTCACTTGCTGCTTATTACATTGATCGTAATTGGAGTTTCCATAAACAAATCTTGAACTTGCCCTTCTTGCCTTCTCCCTATCACGGTGTATCTATAGCTAAAAAAATTTCTTTTGTTGTTAAAAGATTGGGGCATTCATAAGAAACATAAGTGCTTGACTATTGATAATGCTTCATCGAATGACATTTATATTGATATGTTGAAAAGTCGACTTTAGCTTGTGTGTGATGGTGATTTTTTTCATGTTTTGTTGTTGTGCCCATGTTCATAAATTTATTGTTAAAAAGGGTGTAAACGATGTGGATGAGGTTTTTCTTAAAGTTAGGTATTGTATTAAGCATTAGAAGGATTCCCAAGCTAGAAAACAAAGATTTCTCAAGTTAATAAGGATTTGTGATCTTGTTTATACAAAAGATTTCCGTTATGATGTCCTAACTCCATGGAATTATACATTTTATTGGGTTTAGTGGTAAATTTTGTACTCCATGGAGCGTGGAGAGTTTGGCCACAATCAGTGGCCAAACTCGTTAAAATCACTGCTCCCATAGGGCACCACGGACCATCCACAGTTAGGGCTAGCAAAAATTTATCTAACCCGATTACCCGAATTTATCCGACCTAGAAAAAACTGAGTATGGTCACCAAATTTATGTCAGAATTTAAAACTTGGGCAACTGGTCATGCCCGAATTTAAATTTTGGTCGAGTTCAGGTTTGGACATTTGTGTTCGGGTTGTCCGAATTTTTGAACCATTTCGACTTCGTACAAATTCGGACAATCGAACAACCAGGTTTGGACATTAGATAGCTAAGTTTATGTGTAATTTTAGTCCACATTCTTTAGAAAATTTTAAGAAAACAAATTCAAACAACGAGTTTCGGACATTAAAAATCGGGTTTGGGTTCGGTCACACAAAATTTCAGTCGGAATGGCCCAAAACCATATCACAAATTCGGATGTTTGGACAACCGGGCCTTGAAATCGGACATTCAAGTCAGGGTCCAGGTCTAGCCAGAGTGTCGAATTTATAATCCGGACAAAGTACGAGTATGAAGTTTTTATCCAAATGTCCGATTTGTGCGGACCCGAGTCAACCCAGGCCCGAATTTTTGCCTACCCTATCCATAGTCTTCACCACAGCCTGGGTTGTGTGCGACGCCAATGCAACAAGCGTTTTTCGTGACTTTGACTAACCGATTGCTTTATAATAGGCCCAGCCTTGGGCTCCAATATAACATCGAGAACGCAAGCACCATTGGCATCTAGAAAGCTGTTGCCCCCTTTGATTAGCTATTGGTTCCACTATTCTTGTTTTGTAAGAGACCGTTCTGAGTAAATTTATAAGCACTAATTGATCTCTTATCAGGGCACATAGCTCTAAGATCAGCAATGTACTTTCCCATCACTATAGTGGATTCTTTGCTCATAATCGCCCGTTATTTTTCCCATTTAAGGTTTTCCATGTGAATCTTCTTGTTTTTTTTTCATATTATTAATATCGTATTTTGTGATTACTTGTTGCTTATAATTATATTCTAACGATCGTAACAAGTTGTATCAAAGCTTAGTTATAGGATGACAATAGCTATAAAATTTGACATTACCAAATTCGATGGGAAGATGAGTTTTAATATTTGAAACCTTGAGATGGTGTCCATTCTCACCTACTATGGGTTAAATAAAGCTCTTGGTGGTAAAACCAAGAAACCTACTACGATAACAGATCAACAATGGGAGGAGCTTGAGGAAAAGGCTCTCTGAACGATTTGTTGTGCTTGGCAGCCTATGTTCTCCTTGAACTTCTAGATAAAACTACCATGATAAATCCCTAGCTTTGATTAGAAGCGTTATATAGATTCTAGCAAAAAAAAATTCATGTAAAGGAACCTCTATACACGTTTTTCATGGTAAAAGGTACTCCTATCTAAAATCACCTTCACGAGTTAAATTCTATTATTTTTAATCTGGAAAGTCTGGATGCGAACATTGAGGATGAGGATAAAGCAATATTGTTAGTTATGTCATTACTCCCTTCCTATAAGCACTTTAAGAAAATTTTGCTATACAGTAACAATGATACGTTATGTTTCAAGGATGTTAATGCTAACTTAATGTCCGAGGAAAAGTTTGCCCTTAAAGTGCGTTTTGATGACGAAGCTAAAGGTTTGCTAGTAAGAGGAAGAACCTCTGAAAAGGAGGGCACAAGTGGGAGAAACTCCATATCAAAGTCGAAGGGAGGTAAATCTAGCAAATTCTATAAATACTGCAAGAAGCTAGGGCACTTGGTTGCTGAATATTGTAAACTAAAGAACAAGAAGGAAAAGGAACAGAGAAACAGTCAATCTGCAGAGGCTTCGATTGTTGACTGTAGGTTGTATGGTGGTGTCTTACTCATCACCACCACGAACAACAGAGGCGCTACTAAGTGGGTCCTAGATTATAGCTGCACCAATCATACGTGTCCCCACAGGCACCGGTTTTTAACATATGAGCTGTTGGATTCAGACATTGTCCTTATGGCCAATGATGCTCAATTTAACGTTGTTAGCATTGGCACCATTCGAATCAAAACCCACAATGGTATATTGACAAATGTTTCTAATGTCCATCACATTCCTGAACCAAAGAGCAATGTTATTTCATTGGAACGCTTGAATCCAATGGGTCCAAGTATTCAGCTGAAGGTGGAGTTTAAAAAATTTCCAAGGGTGCTCTAGTTCTCATGAAAGGAGAAAGATGTGGGAGTCTGTGCACTCACTAAGGTTTTACCATGACTGGCTCAACTACATTCACCACCTCATTTGAAGAAGACCATACACAACTATGGCATGCTCCCTTGGGCCATATGAGTCAAAAGGGAATGAAGATTTTAAGTAAGCAAGGTCTTCTTGGCAGGAAAGGTATGGGCAAATGTGATTTCTATTATCATTTTGTGTTTGGGAAATAAAAGAGAGTCAATTTCTCTACAACAGTGCACCATACGAAAGGTACCCTTGATTACATTCATTCCAACTTGTGAGGTCCCTCTAGAGTTCCTTCATTTGGAAGAAACCGCTATATGATGACCTTTGCAGGTGATTTCTCTTGAAGTGTCTAGGTTTATGTTTAGAGACAGAAAAACGAGGCATTCACTATATTCAAGAAGTTCAAAGCGCTCATTGAGAACCAAACCAGAAGGAAGATAAAAAAGCTCAGGACTGGTAACGGTCTTGAGTTCTATGAGTCATATTTTAATGAGTTATATGCCACTGAGGGTATTATAGGCATAAGACCCTAGTCAGGAAGCCTCCGTAAAATAGGGTCGTAGAATGTATTAATCAGACTCTACTTGAGAGAGCTGGATGCATGCTCTCTAACATTAATTTGTGGCATCATCATGACTTTCGGGTTGAGGCTATTTCTACGGCCTATTATCCAGTGAATCAGTCTCTACACTCCTTAACTAATTTCAAAATCCCATAATAAGTATGTTGATTACTCTATTCTGAGAGTATTTGAATGTTCTGCCTATACACATGTTAACAATAAGAAGTTAGCTCTCAGGGCTATCAAATCCATGTTCCTGAGTTATGCATCCGAATCTAAGGGACACTAGCTGTGGTGTCCTGACTCCAAAAAGGTCATTCAAAGTCAAGATATTACCTTCAATGGAATTGGTATGTTTTCTCCTAGAAAGAGTCTACAATTTCTTCAGGTGATCAATAAGATAGCAGCGAGAAGGTGGAGCTAGTGGTTCCTACAAATGCCCCTCAAGGTGGAGCCAGTTTATCACATTCTGGCAGTGAGGTCTAATTTAAAGAAACCAATTCTAATATTCTAAGTATAGAAGAACCGTAGGCCACAGATACTTAGTCTATCACTGGTGACAGACCACGAAGAACTATGAGGAAGCCTACACGTTATACAACTAATGATGAGAGTGGGCTGATCATATATGTTCTAGCCGTTACACAGGAGATACGCAAAGACATCGACCGTTCTACTTATTTTAAAGCCACATACTGTTCCAACTCCTCAAATTAGCATGTAGCAATGCAAGAAGAGATGAAGAATTTGTAAAAAATGAGACTTGGGAGTTATGTGAATTGCAAAAAGGTTGTTGTGGTTTGACAGCCTAGTGGATCGATAAATGAAATGAGGGCATTCCTGGGGTTTTGATTGCAAGATCAAAAGCACGGTTGGTTGTTGAAGGCTGCAACAAAAAGGGGGGTATTGAATTTAATGATGTTTTTTCTCCTATAAAATGTCATGCCTCTATTAGAGTGTTACTTGCTTTTGTTGCTTTTTTTGATTTGGAGTTGGGGCAACTAGATGTGAAAACAACATTCCTCCATGTGGAGTTGAAGGAAGAAATATATATAAGAAGCAACCTAAGCGTTTTATAGGTTATGGAAAGGAAAATCATGTTTGCCACTTAAGAACGTCCTTATATGGCCTGAAATAAGTGTCATGACAATGGTATAAAAGGTTTTATGCCTTCATAATAGGACAAGGCTATACACATTGTCATTATAATAATTGTGTATATTTTTAACAATTTGGTGTGTCATTCGTTCATCTGTTGTGGTATGTTGATGATATGAACATTACTTCCAAGGACAAGTCCTTCATCTAAAACTTGAAACAAGAACTCAGTAATGAGTTTGAGACGAAGGACCTAGGTATAGCTAAGAAGATACTTAGTGTGGAGATTCATAAGGATCCTAAGGCCAGTAATCTCTATCCATCTCAAAGGAAGTACCTTAAAAAAGTTCTTGATAGGTTCAATATGTATAACTATAAATTAGGATTCACTCTTCTAGCTGCTCACTTTAAACTATCAGCTGAGCTCTGTCTAACATCTGAAGAAGAAATGGTGAAAATGTCACTTGTTCCCTATTCTAGTGTAGTGGGTAGCCTCATGTATGCTATGGTATGCTCTAGACCTGACTTACCCCATGTGGTTGGTGTGGTAAGCCACTACATACACAATCCTAGTAAGCATCATTGGAAGGCTTTAAAATGGATTATTCGCGATGTAAAGGGTTCTCTAGATAGATGCCTGGTATTTACTAAGTCTAAGACTGCAACTTACGATGTTGTATGATTCGTTAAGTCTCATTATGGTGGTGATCTTGATCATAGGTGCGCTATTTCTAGCTGCATTTTCACTCTATGTGCAATGCTATCTCTTAGAAAGCATCCCTATAATCTATTGCATCTTTATCTCCTACTACGGCTAAACAGATTACTATAACTGGGGATGTTAAAGAAGCTACATGGTTGAGAGGCCTTATAACTAAGCTTGGTATTTCACAAGGTGTTTTTTTTTGATAGTCTGAGTGCTATCCGTGTCACTGAGAATGATGCCTACTAGTCCATGACCAATTATATCAGTATCAAGAATCATTACATCAGAGATACTATTACTATATGAGAAATCTCTTTAAAGAAAGTTCATACCTTGAAGAATCCTGTAGATATGTTCACCAAGCCTCTCCCTATTACTAAGTTACAGCATTGCCTGAACTTAGTAAGCATTCAATGCTTTTGAATACACTTCAGGGTCCATCCTACGGGACTCTACCATTTGGGGTTCTTTGGCAGTGTTCTTTGCTCGTACTAATGAATTTGGTCCAAGGTGGAGATTGTTGGGTTTAGTGGCACAAATTATATCCTCTACAGAGCCCCAGAGGATTTAGCCACAGTTAATGTCCAAATGCTCTAAAACCACCAATCCCAAAGGGCACCACAGACCATCCATGGTCCTTACCATGGTCCATGGTGTGTGCGGCACCAGTGCAGCTAGCGTTTTTCTCAACTTTGACCTACTGATCGCTTTATAAGGGCCCCAGCCTTAGGCTCTAATGTGACATCAAGAGCAGGAGCATCATTGAGCATCTAAAAGGCTATCCTTCCCTTTCATCAGCTACTAATTATATTATTCTTATTTTGTGGGAGAGCGTTCTGAGTGAATTTGTAAGCACTAATTGATCCGTTCTTAAGACACATCACTCTGAGATCAATTCTGTACTCTTCCATCACCATAGTGGATGCTTCACTTTTCATCGCCCCTCATTTTTCGATAATTCTTTAGGTCTTAAGACTCATCGATTGTACTCTCACAAAAGAAGTAAATGAAGAAGAAGAAGAAGAAGAAGAAGAAGAAGAAGAAGAAGAAGAAGAAGAGGAGGAGGAGGAGGAGGAAGAAGAAGCAAATAGTGCAGCAGATCTTATCGTTTGCCGGTGCCAGAGCCAAAACAGGATGTACACAAAACAACCACAATGGGATTGAGTAGCTATGATTAGGGGTGCAAGAGGCAAAGAGTGAGAACTAAGAGGGGCCATGATTTGGGGGAGGGGTGCAGAATGATGGAGAACAACCACAGTTGAAGGGGTAATATGGGAGGGAGGCTGAAACTTCGAGTTAGACAACTAAGATTTTTTTTTTGGTTACTTTACCAATTTCATGGCTGTAATTTAACCTTTTTACGGTCAGAAAATCATTCTCAATGTTAAAAAAAGGAAAAAATGTGTTAAATTTTAAAATATTGAAATTTATGAGTGATTTTATAGTTGAGTGAAAATTGATCATAAAATGTGACTATATTTCACATTACGCAACTTTTGGTTAGAAAATTCTCATTACCCTTTATCTGTTTAAAAATTAGACAAGAAAAGCGGTCATGGATCCTAGTCTTTCTTTAGCAAATTGCTGAAAAGAAAATGTGAGTAAAATGGATGTGGTGTTGCATTGAGTGTCTTTATTTTGGCTAAAATGCAAAGAAGCGGCACAAACAGAGCTCAACTTCTTTAGATTTTTAAGTGGAATAAGCTTGTTCTTTTATGAGCATGAAAAAGGTAAAATAATAAATAAAAAAATCCAATAAAGATTAAATGAGAAGCCAAGCCGCTCTTATTTCTTAATCTTCTTGCTCTTCCCCTCCAAGTATGGCATGACCCCTATTTGCATCTACCACTGCCTTTCTGCACTGCTGGCTACTGTTAACAGCTCCCACTAGCACCCATTGTCACCTTCCCAGCTTTTTTGATTGTTTCTTAAGCAATTGCAAGGTGAAGTTTAAGTTCTTCTTCAATTGTTTTCATCAATTTCTTCTTAAATTAGCTAAAAATTATGCCCTTTAACATTACACAAATGTTATTTGATGTGAATTTCAGGTTTACAACGTTGGATTTTGGTGCTAGATGTATGGGTATCTATGGATGATCATAAAGGGAGTGAATTTTGAGTATGTGTTGATAAATTGAGCTCATGGATGTTGATTGAGTTGAATTTAAAGGGTTTTGGTTATGTTTTTTAAGGAATTAAAAGTTGATATGTGGTCGTGGAGATATTGCCATTGAAGAGTTGAAAGGTGGAGCAGAGCTTGAGGTTGAAGTAAGGAGGAAGGATGCAGATAACGTCTTATGGAGGTGATTTTAAAATAAATTATAAGTGAGGAGTTGCTTTGGAAAAAATTATTATGTTATTTGAGTGTCTTATTAATTGAAAGCTATATAAAGGATTGATTCTAATAATGATTTGACAACATAGCATGGGTGAAAGGTTGTGATTTTGTTAATGACAAAATTTAAGTGTTGATGTTGCCCAAAGTGGGTGACTAAAGTTGAAATACGTTTAAGTGGGCTACAAATGACCTATTCATGTAGAATTCACACAAGCAATGATAATTAAAGTCTACCCAAGTTTTTATTAAAATAAATATACTTGAGATTAATATCTTCTTTGTTTGGCTCAAAAAGTTATAGCTATTACATTTAAAATAAAATTAAGCCATAAATTGGGCTTATAACTTTTTTTTTATTAGTAGAGGGTTGATGAAGGATGGGAATTGAAATAATATTATCAATAGTATAATGATGGCACTATCCATAATAGTAGTAGCAAGAATAATAATAATGACAATACCACCACCACCACCAACAACAACAACAATAACAACACCAACAACAACACCAACAACACCACTAACAACACCAACACCGACACTGACATTGACACCGACAACAACAACGACAATAATAACGACAACGACAACAACAACAACAACAACAACAACAATAATAATAATAATAATAATGATTATGATGATAATGATACTAATAATAAAAGAAGGGCCTAATGAAATGAATTTAAGAATTCATGGAAAATTTGATTATTTGATTATTTGTAAGCCTAATTAAACGATAATGGGAATTTAGTAATTAAGAAAAAATACCATGTTAGGTTGTGGTTATTTAACAAGATTGTAATAACAAAAACTAACTAAACTGTACTAATAGTGAAAGACCAATTTAAAACAGAACCGATGCCACTTTTGTCATCGTTGAGCAGTAAAAAAATCTCTTTTACAAAAGGGAGAAAGATTTTAAAAATCTAGATACATTTATTGCATGTACCCTTCTAAATCTCACACATTTTTATGAATATCAAATTGCCATAATAGACAATTATTTAAAGAATCATTTTTAGGCCTTATTTTGCCACATAATCAAGTGGACCCCACCAATTATCAATTATAAGCACTTAGACCCTTGAGTTCACCTGCACGGCTGCAGCGCACGCTTGCCGATTGGCCTACGAGGTGTACACATTATTCAATTATCGCAATGTCTCAATATTCACTCATCAATTTGTGTTCCACTTTCATATAATAATCAGTAATAGTTTTAATATAATCAGCTCTCCTTTTAATATTTTGAACTAAAATAATGGAAATGCACCTGCTCAATGGGGAATGAATTTCTATCTTTATAGTATATGAGTAAACATATTGAGTTTCAGCTTATTATTCGAATAATTTTGTGTTTTACATTTTTAGGTAAATCAACTATGAAGTCCTTCCCTGACAATGCCAAAGAGGCAAGGAAACAGTCAAAGAAGTTTAAACAAACTCACAGTGACATTTCATATAGTTAAGGTTCATCAAAATATATGCTTTGTGGGTTGCTACACTTCTAGTTGAGTTTGGGAATGTTTAAGTTGTGCTCCAATTGGCGTTTTATGTATACTAAAGCTCCTTATAATATTTATATTATGTAATCAACTAAGGCTTATCCTCCTCAGGATGGTAGTAACACCCTAACCTTAGCTCTATCACTATATTGACCACTAATTTTGAGTTAATTAAGGCTAATTATATTATTAAGAATTGTAACGTTATAGAATTTAGCATTGTAATGGCTATTGCCACCATTTTAAATCATCGATTTAAGTTTGAGTTTATTGAACAAACTTTTAAGAGGATCTATCGGGTTTGTCAAGAGATTAAGTTGTCTTGGTTGAAAGACAAGTTATTTGCCTTATTTAGTGAGTATTCCAAGAGCATAAACGAGTCATGTTTAGCCATTAACCTGCGAAAGAAGGATCTAATGTGGAAGAAGGATTTAGTGTTAAATCATCTAATGTTGAAGAAGGATCTAATGTAACCCATTTATGGAGGTATTTTTTTTTTTTTAAGGGAACTACTAACTATTTAAACAAATTTTATTTCTTTTCATTTTTGTTTCTAAAATTTTCTTATTGTTTTTTTTTGGACTTTGATCAATATTCATATGATGTGTTTAAATTTATTGCTAAATTAGAGTTGGAGTTTTATTTGGAGCAGAAATAATTGCCCTATGGTGAGAATTATGATGTTATTAGCTTTTGGAAGGAGAATAAGTTTTGATTCCCGTGTTTTCTCAAATGGCAAGAGATGCTTTGTCTATTTTCCCGTCTACTATTGCATCTGAATTGACATTTAGTTCCTAGGGGAGAATGTTTGATGCATATCGCAGCTTGGTTAGGCCATAAATAGTTGAATCCATGATTTTTCTAAGTGAGTGGCTATATGGGCAACAAGGCTATGTTTCTTTCTATTTTTAGCTCTCTTTTCAATTTGTATCTTCTACCTTTTACAATTGGTTATAGTTGTTCAACTAATATTGTGTTTTCCACTCTTTTGCTTTCTTTTCCCATTTGTATTATCACTCACGGCAGTCCAATTCAATTTGGATGATTTTGTAGAGATGTGATAAAGATGAACTTACATGATGATAAAGAAAGTTATCTTGCATCCAAAAGTGAGGCTGGGATTGGAGTTATGCAAAAGTCTTCTTGGGAGAATTAGCCTTTAAGTTATCTTTTGTGGACAACATTTGTAATTAGGTTGGTTGTCTGATTTAGGCAATATGAAATTCTTGTTATTCTCTTGTAAGTCTTAGATTGTTGAAGCATATTGTAATTTTGGTGCTGATTTTTAGGTGAACTTGTTGGTTTGTAATTTAATTTCATTTTTATGTTGAACTTTCTGCCTTTGAGTCTATAATATTAACACTTAAGTGGTGTTGTTGATTGGTGAGCTTGGGCGTGTTACAAGTTCGTTGCCGCGAACTAGGTGTAATTTTGCCATTTGGAAGCACGTATGGCCTAAGACGTTAGAAAATAGGCCATTTACTATTTAGGTTTTTTCCTGTTGAGAATTACGTTCTATTAAAGAACTTATTGGGTAATTTGGTAACTCAAACTTGACACATTTTACCTATGTATAAACAGGTTAGGTTTTGATCTACTCATTTAAATGTTAAACGATCTACCTTGAATTCAACCCCTTTATTAAACATGTTGGGTTTAGGTTGTGGGTATCCAACCCTTTAAATATGTCATGAAGAAGAAACCTGACATGATGCGACCTATTACCTTCCTCTCCTCCAAAGATTCATTAAGGCCAAGCTTGACATTCAATTTGGGATGTTTCTTGATGTTCTTAAGAAATTGCATGTAAATAATCCTTTCACGGATAGTATGTCCCAAATGCCCATTTAGGCAAAGTTTTTAAAAGACATCTTCTCTAAACGGAGAAAATTGATGAGAATAAGACCATAAATTTATGTGACGAGTGTAGTTTCATGGTCCTGTACAAGCTTCCCACAAAGCTTAATAGTCCTCATAGTTTCTCTATCCCATGCATGATCGAGAATGTAAGGATTGATTAGGCTTTGTGTGACCTTAGATCAAGTGTGATTTTAATGCCTTATTCTATTTGTAATAGACTTTTCCTAGGGTAGTTAAAGGTCACAACCATCTCAATTCACTTACCAGACCATTATGTGAAACACACTTTGGGTATCTTATAGGATGCCACTATTAAGGTGGGAGATTTTTGTGCACCAATGGACTTTGTAATCCTGGACATGCTTAAGGATGCTTCCATCTAAGTCATTCTTGGGAATCCTTTCTTGGCCTCTGTAGGGCGCAAAATTAATGTGAAGAATGAAAATTTCTTTTGATGTAGGTGAGCACCTTTTGGAGGTTGTTTTCTTCAAGGATCATGAGTCTTCCTCTTCTCTTGGTTGTTGTAGAGTTGATATGTTGGATTCTAATGAGATTCTGGAGTCAATTGTGATATGTCCAAATGATCCGCATGTTTTTCTATTATAAGTCTCTTAAGGGGCCATGGACTCGATAGTATTAAATTGGAATTGGTTGAACACTTACCACCGAATGGTGCCAAGATTCAACCTCTTCTTTCTAATAAGGGTTGTTTGAGTGATTGTTGCCGCTTTAGCACATAATATTTTCTTTGTTTGCCTTCGACGGTGTTAATATTTAGGACATCGATTGGCATATCAAATGTGGATATTATGATAGTGGCTTATCTGATAGTGTCCACCCCAAGATGATTGCCCATCTCGATCAAACCACTTAGAAGTATTTGAGGTTTTGGAAGGACATCCATCCCCTCTACCTTTGGTGGTTGCTTTTTTGTAAAGATTTGATTTTGAGGTCCAAGACGAGGTAGAGACGTGTGCTCTAGAGTAGGCTTTTTTACTAGTTTTTCCCTCTCCAATGACTGACATTCGATCCAGCTGGAGACCTTAAAGAAGCACTGTTTAGGGGGCAACTTATGGTTTCTTTTCCTTTTTCCCTTGTATTTTTCTCCCCTTTGTTTTTGCATATTTTTGGTGTGTGATTTTGCATAATCCTTTTCCCTATTAATAATTTGTTCCCTTAAATGTTTGGATTGAGGGTAACATATTGTCTAAGCACATAAGAGGGCTATTTTAATGTTTTGTGTCCTCGTTAGGCATAATTAGCAAGGCATTATTCTTGTATGTGTCGCATTTAGATTTTTACATAACACCTTAAATTCCTTTTAGATTTTACACATAGGTCATTTATCTGCATGTTTAGGTTTGCATTTAGATAGGCTTGCATTCCCCCCCCCCAAAAAAAAACAACACCTCCAATTATCATTCTCAAGGCATGGTAGCCTTTGTAGGTTTGATTGACTTTTGAAGTGTCGTCCCCTTTGGTGTCAATATTTTGAGAAGGTGTTAAGAACGGTCTCTTGTTTTGCCCACTTGGCTTGATTGAGAACTATATTGTCTTAAGAGTCCTTAGCATCAATGTTAGCACATGTGTTTCCCTTTACGAGCTAGATGAGACATGGTAGATATCCCATGATACCTTGATCTTTTATTGAACTAATCATTACCCTTAGTCTCATTTTCTTTCATGTGAGTGATTCTTCTATCTTGCACTCTAGAATTTGTCTGGAATCTTGTTGAAAACCACTTAAGCATGTGCATTTGATGATGTGATAAAGGCATTTCTTGACTTGTTCAAGCCACATAACCAAATAGCCTACCCTTGTGTTACATGTTAGCCCCTTTAAGCTTATGTCTATCTTTGTTATGACTTCTTCATTTTAGCTCTTGGTCATACATACATTCCTAAGTCAACCTTAAGGAGCGTCATTTCAAATTTATCATGTGTAATTTTAGGGGCAATTTTGGTGGCTTTGGTAGGTTAGCTAATCAATGGATTGATGGCATTAGACATTTGCGATGTGCATCACTTTTATGGGCTATGCCTATTTGCAAATTTGGTGATGAGGTGACAATTGATAGTTCCATGCCTATCTCTAGTTGAATTTTTCATTCCATTTTCCCCAAAAAAGAGAAAAACTCATAAAAAAGGGGAAACAAAAATTGAAAAGAAAAAAAATTGTAAACAAGTGATTGCAATTGGAATTTGAAATATAGCTTTTGTCAACTCATTATCCTTTTTAATTCATGGGGTGTATGTCCATTATGTGGATAAGCTGTAGATGTTGGTACATTTCATGGTTGTTTGGTCCATTGCTGGATGCTCCTGAGTCTACTTGGCTACTAGCTCTACATGTCCCAAAGAATTTGTTCGCCTCCTTCACGTAACCTTTTGAGCCCCATTACAACCATATAGAGTCCTTTTGATTATCGTAAGCACATTACATTCTTAATTATTGAGAATTAAAGAGTCTTTGTAAGCATATGTTAGATGACATCTTTAGATCGAGTCTTATGTGAACCAATATCTTATTCAAACACATAACTGAGAGTGATCCACATTTCTTGAAAGAGAGGTTCTACTAATTCATTTAACTTTGTTCTTTTCCATGTGCTTACATGTCATGCTTTGTGGTTCTTTGGAAGTGATTATGTTTAATGTTGGATTTATGGTCTCTATGTTCTTTGCAAACTTTGATGTTCTTCTCATTTCAAAATGATTTGAGAACTATTTGTGGATTGCCATTGATTGTTACTCATGTTTGTGATATGCTACTTGTTACCTAACCTAAGGATGTTCGCCTTTGATCCTTGATGCATCTCCCCTTTTGGTTCATCTTGAGATTAGCTTTGCTTGTGGCCTAGCAAAGCATTAAGTACGGGGGAGTGATGAATGTCAAGTTTGTAGGCATTTGAGGGTATTTTAGTGCTTGACTTTTAGGGGGTAATGTACATGTATGGTGATTTCATGTCCTTTGTTCTATTTCATGCTTAGGTACATTTTTGGTGCATCTGTGTAGATGCTGATCAACGAAACCCGATGCTGCAGTGGTTTGGGAGTATGTTGAATGAAAGAATAAGATTAGAAGGCTAAAAAAGTACCCAAAATTACATATTTGTGGTCCTCAACATAGTTTAAAGGTCAAAATGGGTCAAAGCCAGCAAAGTAGAAGAAATCACGTGAGACAATCGAGAACGAGACCTCGCCAAGTTGAGAAATATGACTCTTGTCCTAGGACAAAGTCGTCCCATGTTACCATGCACGGTGTGCATTAGGTTGAATTTGCGCAACTATTCAATTTTCTTTTAATTGTGTGAGGTTTTTTCTCTAGACTTATTGGTATCCATATCTTTCACCACTATCCTCATCCATCAACAATGATATTCATAAGAAAAACCAAGAGAAGGTCAAAGAAAAATTTGAAGGCTTCCAGAGGTGAAGGTTGAAAAATCCTCAGGCGGGTCTCCAAGAATAAGTGCTTATCTACTCCTTTTCTCTTTATCTCTTTCCTTGGATCACGATATGTATTTAAGATTTTTTCTTTGTTGATTTTTGCGATGAATGAGTGTTTTCTTCAATATAAATGTTGTTAAACAATATTTACTTTACCATTTCGAATTTTATTGTGCTTAAATATTTGCTTGGTTGTTTAAATTTAATCAAGAGATTTGATTGGTATTATGATATTTTTGGCCATTTTCTTGCTTGAATATTAGATATTCGATCGGGGTATTGAAATATGAAGATTGGTATTAGAGTGCAACCATTTGACTTAATTTTGTAATTGCTGAAGGAAGGATTATAAATCAGGTGATCTTATGATAATCTTGTACTCAAAGCTCAATTGAATTTAGATCTGATGAGAATTGAGACGACTATTTTAATTGGTCTAATTCAGTCCATTTTGAAAAAAAGTTGCGACTTTAGTCCATTTAAATTATATGATTATATGAGGCTACCCCTAGATGGTTCTGGTCATTGAGATTAGTTCAAGTCTAGCTATAGTTAGAATCCAAATCCATAATTTTGATTGAGATTTGCAAATTTCGAAGGTATAAATTTGATTTTTCTACCTAGTATTATGGGAATGACTTGGATATGCTACCACACCCTTTGCACTTGCGATGATCTGAGAGTTCAATAACTATATTGATGATAGGAATGTTGAGTTAAACTAAAAGATTACATGCATATTAAGCATGAGGGGAGGGATTGTGTCTTGATTTAGTATAAATTCACATGCTAAATGCCCTAAAATCCCCAATAAATCTATGTGTAATAACAATTGATTATCAATAAATACATTTAGGAGTTTATATTTGCTACAACAATGGATGTTAAACATGACCTTCATAGATGAACCATGTCATTAGAAGGAGACTTAGACATATAATTTTGTAACTATTGAGTTTTAATAATTTAGTAATTTTATATGTTGCACGAGCAGTACCAATTTGCACTATCCAATTTAAGAGTTTTCATTTGAAGCACGCTATATTAATTATTAACCAACTCAAGACTAAAATTTTTGTTTTGAGTCAAGACCACCATCATTTTCACAATTCTCTTTTGGTGCAATACTTTAAAATTCTAACAATGTTTTCCTATAGAGATTCTCTGTGATATTTTTTCATGATATGTATCTATCGTTACTGTAGTCATCACATATAAGCAAGGATTATTATGACCTTATTTTTTTATTTTCTAAAAGTTATTTGACATTCAGTAGTGCATAATAACACATTGCATCCTATTTGCCAAAAAAAAAGAATCCCTAAGGTACTATACACCTATGTGTACGCGGTACACCAAATCGAATCAATAATTTAAGTTAAGAAACCTCAAAATAGGCATAGGTGTTTTCTAATCACCCACCATAAGATCATTTCTAGATTGGTGATAGCATAGGTTTGTTTACTTCATTGACCTAAGGTGAAGATTCAGATTACCCTAGAGGGCAGCTAAATACAGTGGTTGCAAAAATAAAATAAAAAACAAAAGCAAATATAGAAATTAAATTGAGATAATGCACAATAATATTTTAGCAAGATTGGGCATCAGTCTGGCTTAGGCCCTAGCCTAGAGTTATCCAACTCTAGGATTTAACTTTCTACTTCTCTTATTAAGATAAACTCTTTTAGAAGATCTTAGAGCTTCCCCACACTTGAGATCACAACTCTTGAATCAACCTGTGGTTTTATTGGGATAGTTAGCCTTATAACTACTAAGATGATGCCTTAATAGAAAGCTCTTTGTCACAACTCAATCTTTAATCTCCAAATAATATTTGCAATAATAGCTCAATGTATAAACTTAGTGCTTTGATCACTTGATTGATGTCATACATTCGCTCTTATAGCCTCTATTTAAAGGATAAGTAGTCGTTGCATCGTTTAGCTAAGAATCGAAGTGTCTGATTTGAATATTCTAATGTCTTTCTTCAAGTCCTCGAAATCATCATTAGGAATATGACTTGATCCTCAATCAACCTAACCAAGGCAAATGTCGACATCATGTTGCAAGAAATCTTTCATTTGCTCTCATTACTTAGATATTACATGGTGACATTTCAAATACTTCAAATCAAATAAAATAATAATGGATTTAATTAGTTGGCAGAATCAATTATGTCATCATCCCTTGACATCTTCAACAATGCTTGGCATTTCAATTATATAACAAGAATAAGTTAAAGATCTGTTTCTTACGTGGTTTCATTTTTCCAGCAAAATCAGCTCATGTGACTTCATTTCTAGCAAATATTTTAAGCATGGAAAGCATGATATCGATAAAGAGGCTAAACATGATTTGTATGATTCAAAAGAAACACCATAATGAAATAGATGTAAGAGCATGAGGAGACAATATTATCTTTAAGATAGAATTAAGAAATCTTTAATGATTCTTAGGGATCTAATATTGAAGTTTTGAATATAAGCTATGTAACTTAAGAAACTATTTTATGACAATAATTTCTTTAGTTAACACTCCAAAATTTCAATCTAATAGAATCCTTTGATATTAAATGATACCCATATATTTTCTATCTAGAAACTTATATTTGGGTAGACATGATTTACTAAGTATAACAGAACTACTTTGTCTACATTCATTTAGAATTTACCTACCATTCATTTTTGTTTTTTTTATAGACTAGTCCATTATTAATTTTATGTTTCATCAAAACCATATAGCCATTAAGGGAGTTAACAATCTCCCTCTTTTTTGATAAAAGACAAAATTAGCTTCATGGGGCTTTTAGGTTTGAATAACCTTCACATATAAAGGCATGGCATGTTAACTAGCATAATTAATTATTAAAAGTACTTCTACCAACATACCATTCAAATCATATGAGTATATCAAATAAGGCCAAGGATACCAAATACAATAACTATCTTAGCAAAATGTAATATCATAGCTTAGTAGATTGTAATGACTAACTTAGCAACAAACCATTACCATAGTTTCTCCCCCTCCTTTGTCAAAAAAGAGGAAGATAATAAGAAAAATAAATGTTTGAGAAGACCACCAGGATTGTTTGAACATAACATTTACAAATTTAGAGCAAAATAAACTAAAAAAGAGAGATCGGGGCTTGGGCTTATAAGATTTGCTCGTAGCGAAGATGATCTGAGCAGCACACATAGCACTCTGAGCTTTTTCAGCAGCTGTTAATAGGATACCCTTGAAAGCATGCTGACAAGTTAAACTCTCGAGAAGAATAAGGCCATCAATTTTTTGATGGACTTCAAAAAATTGGGGAGACATGAAGTTTTGTAAGCGAGTGAGGCAATTGTCAAGGACTACTTGATTATTAACAATTCCATCTAGCATATCATTATGTTGAACCATAATGTACTGAAGCTTTTGAATAGTTTCTTCAACCTCATTAGCGCATTCGTTAAGCTTATGAATGTGATCAAGAAGGAAGGGAGGTGGAGCTAATTTTGGAGACGTGACACGGATTTCACATGCTTCCAAACCTTTGCACATACTAGCGTTCTCCACCTAAGTGATGTGCAAAGCAAGGAATCATAGTGATTTAAGTCACCAAAGGTAAAACAAAGCAAGAACAAATTTAAAAGAAGAAGAGAAGTCGAAACCAGGTTTCATTAGTTCGGTTTGAAGCAAGAAGAAGAAGAGATAAACTAGCTTGCAAAAGGATAAGACACACCACCTTTTACACACTAGGGCTCCCAATCACACTTAGGGATAAGTCACACCACCTAAGAAAAATTAAGACTCACTTGGTAACCACTTTGATTAGCCAAATCAAAGATAAGCAACAGAGAGTTCAAATGAGAGAGAATAATATCAATCTTTTCATATATGTCAAATCTAATTTTACAACCTTCAAATCAGTATATAAATTAGCAAAATAGGCTATATGGCCATTGGAAATAACCTACGAATACTAGGTTAGCAGCCAAAGAGGTGGGGAAGACCAAAAAGCAAGAAAGTACAAAAGCTGAAAAGTGCTTTTTGCTTTTTTATCAGCAGCTTTTTATATTATAGGCCTCCATTCCAAACAGCTATATCTCCTAGGTTTCTTACTCACATTAGGTGAAACAAATGTTGTTAGAAAGCTCAGAAAGTAAGCTTTTAGATGGCTCAAGTTGAAAGGGCTTTGGAACTACCGTTTGGGAGATATAGACCAAAAGGTGCAGCTAGTGCTGATTGGGATAGTTTCAGCAACATTTAGAACATGACCCATTAGACTTATTGCCCAATGACTTAACCTAGAAATCTTTATATGTCCTTAAAGCTAACATCTTAAGGATTCCAAAAAGTGCATTTTTAGCTTCCTAATTCCAATTTAAGCTTAAATAATCAAGCTTACAAAACCAGGCTAACGCGCTCGATTCTGGGCAGTTTGGGCAGCCGTGGTGTCCTTCATAATTTGAGTTAATTCTTATGCCCTGGACTCCTTCTGTTGACTTGGTTAGGCAGTAGGGATGTTGACTTGATTTCCTTATCCCTTTGAGTCCATGGCAAGCCAAGGATGAAATCTATGCTAACATCTTCCCATAGGAAGCTTGGAACCAGTAAGGAAGTGTAAAGGCCTTGAGGGAGAGTGTGACTCTTAGTCATTTGACATACCATGCACCTCTTGATTACATCTTGAACATCTTTATTCATGCAACGCCAAAATCAGTGGTCTTTAAGCATGATAAGGGTCTTCTTTTCCCCAAAATGCCTGGCTAGGGAGCCTCTATGGACCTCACAGATTAAGACTTCTCTTGTGCCACAATTTGGGAAGGAAAGCCATGTACCCTTGAACAAATATCCCTCTTGAACTAAGCACTCTCCTTGAAGTGCCTCATGCACTCATTGAATAACTCCCCAAAATCCTTAACCTTGACATAAAGTGACTTTAAATGCTCAAACCAAGAGCAGAAGCATCAAGTTGAAATAACAAGAGATACCTCCTTGAAAGAGCATCGGCACCCTTGTTTAGTTTCTCGAATTTATGCTTGATGGTGAAGTGGAACATTTGTAGGTGTTCTACCCACATGGCATGGCGAGAGTTGGGCTTGTGTTGCCCTTGAATGTAGTTGACGGCCTCATGATCGGAGTGTAGAATGAACTCGTCTGCCACTAGGTAATGGCTCTAATGTTCAAGTGACCGAATGATGGCATAGAATTCCACGTCATGGGTGGAGTACTTTCTCTAACAGTCACAAAGTTTCTCACTAAAGTAGGCAATGGGGCGGCCTTCTTGAGTGAGAACCCCACCAATACTAACTCCGGATGCATCGCACTCTACCTCAAAGATATTTTCAAAACAAGGCAAGGCTAGCACTGGGGCTTGAGTAAGCTTCTTCTTGATTTCCTCATGATCGATGATTGCTTGAGAACTTCGGTCATAGGAGTCGTGATGTTGCTAAAGTCCGTTATAAACTGCCTATAGAAGGAGGCTAGTCCATGGAAACTTTGCACATCATGAATGCTTATTGGTGTAGGCCAAGACCGAATGGCCTCAATCTTACTTTCATCCACTTTAGTTGTGACAATGTACGACAAAAACATGATCTCTTGAGTGAAAAGAGAACCCTTTTTTAAGTTACCATAGAGCTTCTCTTTTTCTAGGACCTTCATGACTTGAGTGAGATGCACAAGATGCTTTTCTTCACTTTGACTATAAACCAAGATGTCATCAAAGTAAACCACCACAAAGTGACCAATAAACAGCCTAAACACTTGGTTCATTAGTCTTATAAAGGTACTAGGAGCATTTGAAAGTCCAAAGGGCATAACCAACCACTCATACAATTCCCCTTCGGCCTTGAATCCAGTTTTCCACTCATCCTCTTCCTTAATCCGAATTTGGTAATAACCACTCCTTAAATCCACCTTAGAAATAACTCTTAAACCATGAAGCTCATCCAATATGTCCTCCAATCTAGGTATGGGATGCCTATACTTAATGGTCATCTTGTTTATGGCACAGCTATCCACACACATCCTCACGGAGCCATCTTTCTTTGGAACTAGGAGGGCGGTTACGGCACATGAGCTAAGGCTTTCCCTCACAAGACTTGGCGATCAACACCTGAACTTGCCTCTGGATTTCCATGGCTTCTTTTGGGTTTATTCTATAGGCCGATTTGTGGGGAGTATAGCACCAGGTATGAGGTCAATGTAGTGTTGGATTGTTCTTTTTGGCGGTAAGCTATGGGGTATATCTTCTGGGAATACATAGGAGAATTGTTCGAGTAATGAGGTGGCTAAGGGGTGAATTTGAGGGAGGGAGGTCTCGACTTCTTCAAGGGTTGCGTGGCCTCAAGAAAAGGTTTTCCAAGGGTAAGTAGCATTTCGGTTTGGTCATGGTTCTTCTGTGGCTTGGATTTTGTGAGTTGAGAGGGGGAAAGTGGGGCTACGGTGATCTTCTTCTCATCTTTAGTAAAGATGTAAGTGTTTAAGAAACCATCTTGCATGACCCTCCTATCAAATAACCAAGGTCTTCCTAACAAGATATGGCAAGCATCCATAGGTATTATATCACACCATAGTTCATTATGATAATGCTTGCCTATGTCTAAGGAAATAAGGCATCTAGAGTTAACTTGAAGGCCTTTACCTTAGTTTAGCCATTGTATTGACTACAGGTGAGGGTATGCCATGGCTTGGAGTTGTAATTTCTCCACCATGCTTTAGGATGCAACATTGGTACAACTCCTACTATTAATGATGAGTAAAAACACCTCCCTTTGATTGTGTATCTTGAGTGGAAGATGTTCTCCCTTTGCTCATCTTGAGTACCTTTGAGACCGCTCAACGGTCTCCTTATGACTAGCAAATCCCTTTCATCTGCCTCTTCTACCACCTCTTCCATTCCCTTAACGAGGCACAGGCCCCTTTCTTATTCTTCTTCCTCTACTTGAGTTGCTTCATACTCGGCCAAGGTGATAACCCTTTGGTTTGGGCACTCCGAGGCTATGGGACCCAAGTCTTGACACTTGTAACATCTCCTATTGGCATTTGAGCCATAGGGAGGCTTGTTTTATGGAGTTGGGTTTTGGGAGGAGGGTTAGAGGGAGTGGCTGTGGGTTTAGGTGGGGGTTGAAAACTCCCCTTGTTGAAGGGTGAGCTCTTGGGTAGAGGAAAGCATGGGTAGATCCTTCTTAAAGGGTTCGGACTTCTTTTGCTGGTCCACTCAGTGAGCAAGCACAGAAACATCATCAAAACTCGAATATTGTTGGAGTTCGACCATGTGAGCATACCTTAGATCAAGGCCACTTAAGTACCTCACTATGGTTTGATCATCACTCTCTTGTATATCACACTAAATCAAGAGTTTTTTGAACTCCCTTGTGTTTTCTTCAACACTTAAACTTCCTTGTTGAAGATTATGGAGTTTAGAGTAGCTGTCTTAAAGGTAAGAAGGAGGCAGGAACTGACCTTTCAACGTTGTTCTCATCTTTTCTGAACTTCTAATCTTTACCTTGGTCCTCTTAGCTCTCTTCTTCACTAAGTTTTCCCACCATAGAGAGGCATATTTTCGTTGATTTAGTGCTACTAGTTTCACCTTCTTGTCTTCAGGTACATCGTTGTACTCAAAGACCTTCTCTACGATTTGTAGCCATTCAAGGAACTCATTCGGATCTAAATGGCCTTAAAATTATGCGATTTCAACCTTAAAATGCAAGGAGTGGTTGGAGTTCGTTTGGTTCCTTCTTTCTCTAGGATGGCCTTCACCACTAGAGGAAGCAAAAGGGTTGCTATCCTCTCCCTCATCTTCATGCTCAGATTCAGATGATTCATGGGAAGGAGTGCTACTAAGATTCTTCCTTTGATTACTCAGGGATTTTGCTAGTTGCTTCCTCAAATGCTCATTTTGGCTTCTAACCTCTGCGTAATTTTTCATAAGAGCCTTGAATCTCTCTTCCAAGCTCATACACCTACTCATTTTGGAAGTAGAGTAAACCGGGTTCTTTGTGGGGTGGGTTGTGTTTGGGCTTAAGGGCGGGTTGTGTTTGGGTTTAAGCTTTCGGCCAAGAAGGGTAGCCAAGAGCTGTGATGCCAAATATGATGTGCCAAGCAAGGAGTTATAGTAATTTAAGTCACCAAAGCTCAAACAAAGCAACAATGAAGTTAAAACAAGAAGAGAAGCTGAAACTAGGTTCCACTAGTCTGGTTTTAAGCAAGAAGAAGAAGAGATAAACTAGCTTGCAAAAGGATAAGGTGCACTGCCTTTTACACACTAGGGCTCCCAATCACACTTAGGGATAAGTCACACCACCCTAAGCAAGATTAAGACTCACTTGATTACCACTTTGATTAGTCGAATCAAAGATAAGCAAGAGAGAGTTCAAATGAGAGAGAATAATCTCAATCTTTTCATATATGTCAAATCTAATTTTGCAGCCTTCAAATCAGCACATAAATAAGCAAAAGAGGCTATATGGTCATTGGAAATAACCTAGGAATACTAGGTTAGTAGCTAAAGGGGTGGGGAAGACCAAAAAGCAAGAAAATACAAAAGCTGAAAAGTGCTTTTTGCTTTTCTGTCAATAGCTTTTCAGATTACAGGCCCCTACTCCAAACCACTATATCTCCTAGGTTTCTTACTCAAATTAGGTCCAACAAACCTTGTTATAAATCTTAGAAAGCAAGCTTTTAGATGGCTCAATTTGGAAGGGCATCGGAGCTATGGTTTGAGAGATATTGGCCAAAAGGTGCAGCTGGTGCAGACTAGGATAGTTTCAGTTGCACTTGGAGAACGACCCCATTGGACTTATTGCCCAATGAACTAACTTAGAACTCTTTTATGTCCTTAAAGCTGACATATCAAGGGTTCTAAAAAGTGGATTTGTAGCTTCTAAATCTAATTTAAGCGTGAATAATCAAGCTTAAAATACCGGGTTGATGCGCTGAATTCTGGGTAGTCTAGGCAGCTGTGATGTCCTTGATAATTTGAGTTAATTCTTGTACCTTGGACTCCTTCTCTTAATTTGGTTAGGCAGTGGGCATGTTTACTTGATCATTAAGGGGTTGATTCCCATCACTAAGTCATTTCTTCAATGAACTTCTAGGCACCAATGCTAGTCTCAAAGAACTAAAAGTGTTTGAAGAAGGCTAGGGTGATGACTGGGACATACTTGACCTTGTGAATTTCATGGTCGACTGTTACCCTAAATTGCTTCAAGGCCAAGGTTAATAAGTTCAAGTAAGGTAGTGGTGTAGGACAGTAAATTGAACTAACTTTCGACATACAACCTAGAATATATCGAAAGTAGCTAACAGGATTGCCAGTCATTAGAAGATAGTTTGCCTTCAGGGTTTTATTGTTAACACTGCCTTTGGAGTTTGGCATGGGTAGAAAAGTCCAAACTATGACATACTAAAGTAATCAAATCTCTCAGTTAAATAGGATAACTTGGAAGATTGGGCTTATCACTTAGGCGAGCAAACTCAGCTAAACACCTATTTCTAGCCTCTAGTTAAGACAAGATGAGTTAGGCAATAGGAGGTACGCCAAAAAGCTGATTTAGAATCTACTCAGTGATAGTAAATTTAGTGTATTTCACTTGACACTCAAAGTAAAGTTGAACCTTATCTTAACACATCAGATATTGGCATAGAGCATGTGCACAAATGGTGCATAGTTCTCACCGCCTAAATCTAGCCATTGTCCATAATTACTACCCAAAAGAAAATGAAGGAATCTCAATTTTTTAGCCAAGATTGACTTAATATCGACTTTTTCACATGCATAAACAAGAAGATTAATAATTCAAAATAGGAATTTGTGTTGGGCAAGATTAGAATGAAACAAGCGAAGAGTATTACCTCGGTACAGGGAGGTGCCACCTATAAAGAAGCACCTATGGATGGTCAGGGTGTGACTGTTGGCATTCATTAGCAACATAAGATGGTCTGGTCATTATCGAAGAAGCTGGATCAGCATTAACCGGGGACTGAGACAGTGGTGGGGAGTGGTGGTATGAGTTTCATATGGCTCGGTCTCATGTAGAATTATAGAGAGCTTGGTAGTTATTGATGATTGGTTGTATAAAGACCTTGTAAAAGGATTTGATTAAAATCCGAGCACCCTATCGTGGGGGGTTCAACGGGGGATGGTGATGGTGGTAGTTTGTCAAACTTTTAGATAAAGGGGAGGCCGATTTAGGTGAGAGATTTTGGGTCTTTCGAGCTCTATCCTTAGGTGCCATTATAGAGTCCCAAGCTTAAGAGAAGATAACCTAGATGGTGGTGAAGAGAGAGGAGGTCAATGGAGGGTTTTATATCTAGGAACTACGGTCAAATGGTGTGACTTTGGGAAGATCGGGAAAGAATTGTGTTGATTTTTTTATTTTGTCAAGTTTTTAGGGCAAGGGATTGTGGCATGTGCGAGGCCAGGATGCAGAGAGATGGCTTTACTATGGATGGCGTACGGAGGACAGAGATGTGGCAGTAAAAGAGGAAAGTAAGAGAGAGAGAATAAAGAGACTTTAGATCTCCTATCGCTGTTGTCGGTGAATTTAAGAGAGTAGTAGAATTTTTTTAGTTCAAAAAATATTATTATCCAATTTTTTGAAATACCACAAATCAAGAAAATTTCTGGTGAGTTTTAATTTAAAAAAATAATTAAATCCGGTTGATAATCCAATGAAGAGAAACTATGGGTTAATTTTCTCCAATCGAATCCACTAAATTTTGTTTCGTGCTATATTCATGTCAAGGTGTTGAAATTAAACTTTTAAACCATACTAAGTGAATCTAGGATAATATTTTGTACCGCATTAATGAGCCATTGTGACAAGGATGGATACTTAATCCCCTACGATCAATTTAATAAGAAAATTACCACACCCAAAGGATGCTCCTATTGGAATTCAATCTCAAATAATCAATAAGATTATGAAATTTTCATCCTCTTCTTAACTTGTTTCTTCCTCAATGGCTTAAATCTCTTCTTACCTCTTTGATTGTAAGGGTTTCCTTTTTAGGACAATTGGATTGAAAATGTGCAAACCCATGACATTTAAAACATTTCTTTCCTTCCAGCCTTTTAGGTGGCTCACTAGCAATTCCATTACCCTTGTCAAGAGCTTTGACTTGTGGGGGTGGCATTTCAATTTCAATGTGAGTGGAGAGGCTTTTAATAAGGGAGGTGTGAAAGGTATTCCTTCCCTTAAGTTGTTTCTCAACCTTTACTGGTGAACGTCTTAACTAAGGAAGGTTAACTTGGACTTTGGTATAGCCAAGAGTTGGTTTGGGGCTTGGTATGCATTAGCCTCCCCCTTCTTGAGAAGGATTTGCCTATGAATCCTTGCGATTAAAATTCATTGATATCAACCTTGCATGCCTTTTACGACTCTTCGGTTCGAAAATACCCAAAGTACTAAGGACTCCCCACTTCTTAAATGTCTAGGAGTTACTGAAGATCTTTAGGAGAACATTAAAGCAATTAAAAGCTCTCCTGGGCCTCATAAGGTCATTGAAGATCACAACATACTCATCCCAAGATAACGCAAACTCATCATACTCAAGAGAGGTGTCACTAGTGGCTTGATCACCCTAATGGGACCATTCTCCCAACACCATTTTGATGGTCAATGGGACCTTAAGGTATGATTTTTTGGGATTTCATCCTTAAACTCTTGGTGAATATAAGGGATAAAGGTTTCACTCCCTCACTTGTGTTTGGCTTCACCATTAGTAAGGAAATTCGAGGCTTGCTCTTAATAATGGCATACTCTTATCGTGATTTACTCTTACAAGGGCTTTTCTTACTTCCCTTACCTTGTCTAGCTTTGTCAGGTTTGGGTTAGAGATAAAGGGATGAATGTAGGGCTTTTTCCATTATTCTTCAGTGAATTAGTATTACTGCACCCATTGTAAATCACATGTTTATCATACATGGTCTACCAAGCAACAAATGACATGCATCCATAGGGAGAACATCATGCAATTCTTCACCATAGGAAGCACCAATTAAGAATGGAATAAGAGCTTGTTTTGAGGAAATTACCTTAACGTTCCACCCTAATCATTAAAGAGAGTATGGATTAGGATGCTCCTTAGTAAAAATTTGTAACTTGTTGATAAGTTTCTTAGAGGCCATATTGGTGGAACTACCGCCATATATGATTAAGCCACAAACTTGGCCTCTAATTGTGCACCTCGACGAAGATATGTTCACTTTAGCTATCATCATGAGGAACCCTTGTGACATGGAGTGTCGTTTTGATCAACAATACTTGCCCAACATCAAGGGTCACCAAGGTAGAACCATCATTTTCATCCTCTTCTTCACTTGATTCTTCCTCAATGAATCGAATCTCTTTTACATCCTTGATGTTGTGGTCTTCCTATTCAAACAATCGGATTAAAAATGTCTAAACCATGACACTTAAAACATTTCTTTCCTTTCAACCTTTTAGGTGGGTCACTAGCAATTTCGTTAGCCTTATCAAGAGCTTTGACTTATAGGGGTGGGGTTTCCATTTCAATGTCAGTAGAGGGGCTTTTAGTAAGGGAGGTTGAAAGAAATTCTAACCCTTATTGTTGGGGGATAGACCTTTGACAAATCTAACTATTGTAAACTCGAACTCTTCATTCAATCTTACCCTCATTTGGAGTTGTTCAAACTCTCTAGTATAATATTCAACCTTGAGGTTATCTTGGCCAAGAGAAGTGATTTTAAGGTAGAGGTCTTGCTTAGAGGAGGGTGGTAGGAACTTTTTTCTCCATGTGCTATTTGGGCTTAGACCAAGTCTTAATCTTAGAGTTTGCCACCTTGCTCTTTTCCTCTTCAAGTGCTCATACCTCAAGGATTCATATCCTTTCATCTTAGGAATAGCCTGCTTTAAAAGCCTGCTCATCATTATACTCCTTAAGCCCATAGATCATCCCCATAGATTTAACCCAATCTAAGTAGTCTTTTGAATTGTGGCTTCCATCAAACTCCAAGGCTTCAATCATGAAGTCTCTAAGGTCATCCCTTATATGCCTTCTTCTTGTAACTCTTCTTTCCGTGTCATCAAGGTCTTCATAAGAGAATGAGCATATGACATCAATAGGACTAACATCATAACCCCAATGGTAAAGGTTTCATTATCAGAATCCCTTCATTTGCTCAAGTTCCCTTATGAACTTTTCACTTGTTCTTAAAGCTCAAGGGTGACCCCATCTCTTCTCATTTAATGGGTTTGTCCAAGCGGAGTGCTCCTAGATTGAGAAGAGTCCCCTCTATTGACTATGATAGCGCCAGGAAAGAAGGTGTAGGGTAAAACAGGGTACCATAGGTTATGGAGGACACCAAGAAGGGGTCATGATAGCCTCGAGGAAAGAGGAAGAATGACCTTTGAGAGGGAAGAAGAATGATCACCGATGTGGTAAATGCCACTTGTTGAACATAGCGGAGGCTATCTTGGGGGTCTTTTTCATTATTTTTGTGATGGATTTTTATGGAATTTTTGGTTTGTATTTGGATTGAGGACTCTATTTGGGGTTCTTTTTAGCCTAATGAGGGTTAATTAAGGTGGGTAATGAAAAAAATTAAAATTTGAAGAGTCAAAGTGTGGATTTTTGAGATTAAAATTAGAAGATGGTGAGGGTTTTTTATTGAACCAATAGAGATAAAGGTTTTTATTCAATAATTACTTATAAGGAGCTCTAGCTAGAATACCAACTTGATGAAGATGGATCCTCAAGCCCCCAAGATCAATGTAATAAAGAAATTATCACCCCCAAAGGATGCTCTCCTAGAATTCAGTCTCAAACAATCAACAAGATTGTACATCTGTTCCTAGAATAAGATTCTAAATGATAATTGAATAACTTCCTATGCAATTCTTCTCCTACGGAGTTCCAGCCACCATAGAAGAATTCTGAAGAGATGGCTCTAATCACCACCCTTAATTTAAGAGATAAAGATGCAGAGATTTAGGGAGAATATGGTCTATCGCCTTCTATTTCATAATTCAACTTAAGCTGAGTATAAATGAAGGTAATTAGGTCTATAAATACCCAAAAGGGAGGGAGTTATCTATGAAATTATTAAGGTGAGTTGGTGAATAGGTGGCTTACCAAAATATCCTAGGAAATTAATTTCAAATGTTAAGATAATTACAGTCATGATGAGCTGTATTTTTCTAAGATTTATTCGCCACTTTCTAGCAACCTTCTAGAAGGTTTTACTCAATCAATGGGGATCCCATCACTTTAAACATCTTCCTCAATATGTAGGGTAACCCTATCCGAAGTAAGCTCAAATATTATAGTTGTATCTTCCTAACCCATATTGCCCTAAAACTAAAATTTTGTGTATACTCCATATATTTGGGGCATTTCTCTGAAATTTGAAATCTACTGCGAAATTTTAGCGCATACGGATAAAACAGACATCCTAGGGAATCAGTAAAAGTTAGCTTTATATCAATTAGGTTTTGTCTAGTAGGAATCAAACTCAGCCCAAATTCAATAATTTTATGGATAAAAACTTGCACCGTAAGAGTTAGAATTTTCATCACTTCAGAGAATTAAAATGCAACTTAACTCAAACTTTTATTGCATCATCCTCAAATTAACTCCCTAGTATTCCCAATGAAGTAAGGATGAACCCAATTGGACAGTGTTTGGGTGGTAAGAAAGTAAGTCAAAATTGGATAAATTGCTAGACCAGTGACCATCTTGACTAAGGGAGGTTAGCTTGGACTTTGGTATACATGAGGGCATAGCCAACAGTTGGTTTGGAGCTTGGTATGCATCATATTGGCATTTTGATCATTTTTCTATGATTTGAATTCCAATTATATTGTAAGGACTAGGAATAATGGTTCCTACAATTTACTTCAAGAGCTGAATTTGTCATAAGAGAGGGCCCCCTTAATTTATGCATCAATGTTTAACACGCCAACCTCATGTAGAATAAAATTAAAGCAATCTCTAAGGGGTTTTGCAAAAATGTCAACTAATTGATAATTAGTAGGTACAAATTCTAGGAGTACATGTTCTTTTTTCACACGCTCTTGAATGAAATGATAACGTTCCTCAATAGGTTTGGTATGAGAGTCTTGAATTGGACTTTTTGTCATATTAATAGGACTTTTTGTCATATTAATAGGACTTTTATTTTCATATTGTACTGGTACTTCTTTGGGAATTATGCCTAAATCATATAATTGTGCACAGCACGTGCTGGCGACAATGTATTTGAGTTCTGCAATTGAAAGTGCTCTAGAATTTTGCTTCTTAGAATGCCAGGAAACTAAGCTTGATCCAACAAATTGACAAGTACCCGACATATTTTTCTCTCAACTTTATATCCTGCATAATCCGCATTAGTATATCCCACTTAAAGAGCTCTACACCTCAGGATACTATAATTGTAGATTTTTAGTACTTGCTACATAACCAAATATTCTTTAACTTATGTGAGATGGGACTCTTTAGGACAGGCTTGAAATCTAGCACACAGACATACACCACACATGTTGTTAGAATGACTAGTAGTAAGATAAAATAGAGATCTAGAAGGTTTTCTATCTTTGTCTAGGTCTAGTTTTTCATCTGTACCCATTAGCGTTCTAGCATGTTTAGCTTGATCTAGTCTATATTTCTTTAATAATTCGTTAATATATTTAATTTGTTTAATGAAAATTCCATCCTTACATTGTCTATTTGAAGGCCCAAGAGAAGTTTAATTCTCCTATCATCACTGCAAAAAAAGTAGTTTTTACCAACAGAGCACAAGTGTTGGTATAAGTGGTTTTTCTATTGGTAAAACCTTATACCAACAGATATTGATTTGTTACTAGACTATTGGTAAAAAGAGGTGATGGTATTAATTTTATCAACAGATATTGTAATCTACCGCAATTTCTCCTTAATACCAACAAAAAGAATCTGTTGGTGAATGTCATCATATTGCCAACAGAGAAATAGTATGTTGGTGATAACAAGTGTTACCATCAGATGCTTCTGTTTTTACTAATTTAACTGGCAGAATAAATTATTCACTAATGTACCGTATCTGTTGGTAATTCTTTTTTTTCCGCTTTTTAATCTTGTCCAACAAGAAGATCTGTTGGTACTACTATATACCGGCAAAAAAGAATTTCTATCAAGCTACAATCTGTTGGTAATTCTGTTCCTTCCCACACCTCATGATCCAAAACATCTACCGCCAATAGTCCATTCATTCAAATGGGAACTATTTTTTCCAACAAATACATCTACACAAATCAAACCTGTAGTACAATATTTATCAACAATAGAGGAATCAACACAAACAAAAGCATAATGTTATTTAAAAGTTTTCAAAAGTGCTATGCATTCGCTAAAAGCTCATAACAACTAAGTACATAACTTTGACAACTGCTTCCATTAGAATTAAAGTCCAAATTATAAGTGCAAACTCAAAAACATTACTTGGTCTATCTAAGAAATAAGTCATGACAAAAGTTAACCACATAATAAAACTCAAACTATGAGTCATCATTTTGTTCTTGATCATCAACTTCTTCAGCATTTTCTTCTTCAAATGCATGACCATTTTCATTGTCATCATCAATATCCTCAAATGAAGAAAGAACATACTTCGACATTCCTTATTAAACAAGCACAAAAGCATAAATATTAATAAGAGGTAATAGAGAATATTTATAATCATCTAATAGCATTCTCGCTTATTAACATGTGAAATTTATCATTAAAAATAAACAAAAATATGCAAGTTATCAAACACATTCCAAGCAAATTAACTTTTCACCTAAACATCCAATCACACCCCCTAGAATAAAAGGAAGGAGAAGCCATAAGTTGACATAGAAAAGAGAACTAGAATGAGTTCGTCATGGCATCCAGCTCCAAGACAGAGAAAGAACGACAAAAATACAATACCAATGCTCCAGATCCATAATAATAAAGTTAGTTTTAGCATGTTAAGAAGATTGATGTTCATACCAAAACTATATTTGCACCTAATAGCACGTCATCACAAATACGTTCCTAGAAAACTATATGAAGTGTAAGACTCACTCGCGGCCTATAGTCGTGGGACCTTGCTATGATACTGTCTGTGAGACCCCTAACCCTTAAATTCTGGGGTGAAACGGATAAAGTTTCGCCTGAAAATTGACCATTTCCCAGACTTAAAGTCATACATTAATTCCCTGCATCGCGCAGAAGTATAAAAGAACGTAGAAATAAACTCAACGGCTACATGTCGGAGTCCGCAACTCTACCGGCCACTTGCCCTGAATACACCAAACATTAAAATTCAATAACAAAGAAGCCAAAGAAAACATATGAAGGCAAAGAAAGTTCCCCAGCTTGGAAATATGTCCAGCTCATCAAGAACATCTACATCGCATGAATAAAATATATAGCACAAGTCATTGCCTGCTAAAAGACATGCCTTTCACAAATAAGACTTTCTGAGACAAAGACCATTACTTTGCCCACTAGCTTAAAAAAGAATAAAGTGCCATAGCAATCTCAATAATGAAACGAATAATAAAAAAATCTCATATAGGAATACTTGGTGCTTCAAAAGCACTTTCACCAAATTGGAGACATATCCAAGTTTATTCTCTAAACATTCAATCTTCTCTTGACTTTCTTGTGCATCTTGCTTGATTTTCCTCGTTTAAGTTCGTTCTTCCTCTAAAGTGCACCTTTTAGAAGGTGAACGAGGAACTTTGACACCAATGCCAAAGGTCTTAGCATAACCATACTTGTCTTCTCCCATAACTTTTTTAAAATTTCATCTCAAGTGGCATCATCACATGAATCTTCTTCAATGCGAGATAATGCATTTTCAATTGCTTCATGTCATGTTACACATTAGTAGAAAGAAATAAGATGACTAAGAAAATTAATAAAAATAAACACTCATACCTTTGCACTAGCTGATGCATCATCAAGTTTTATAGCTTTCTTTGATGCATGGGTCTTCAACCATATTGTAAGCTTATCTATCTTATCGCCCATTTCCTAAAAATTATATAAAATACTAAATGAGTTACCTTAAATCAAAGTGAGCTATAGTATAAATAGAATATACATAATACCTCTTCTTCAGCACGTACACATGCGAAAGTCTTTGTCCCTCCATAGTGACATATTTTGTTATTGTCTTGATTTTCAATTCCTCTTTTAGTTCTAGCATAAATTTATAATTGATAAATCACATCATAACAGTTGCATTACTTCAAAATAATTATAACTGTAAATGTTCTTAAAGCATATAATTGCTTTCCCTTGTCTGATTCCCAAAACTATACTAAGTTGGCCCATGTTTCAAGTGGTATGTGTTCTGATCTTTTGCTAATTGCTTCATCATAACTTCTACCATCAAATAGTGCCACCTTCAACTCACATTTATAGCCTCTCCAACAACCATGCATTTTCTCTACTGCCCATTCATAGGGCTCCTTTCCTTCAGGAAAGTGAAATGAATGCTGTAAAACCGATACAAAGAAAAAGAACCAATCAAGACTTAAAATAAACTTAAAAGTCATATTTTTACTTTGTAAATTGCGCATACATACAAGGCTTGGTGTAAAAGTTAAAGTGTAAAGGTTCAACTTTGAAAGCAATGTAATATATATTGAGATATATATACCTTCACCTCTACCCACACTGAATCTTTTTTCTCTTGTTCACAATCAATACAATCAAGCTCAATGACATAAAAAGGGTAGGGGTGCACATAAAACACATTCACATACTTCATAATTCAACTTAAGAGAATGAGCCACACATGCCCTCATAATCCACACGATTGCGGTCAATCACAACCCAGACTCACTCCTCACACAACACTGGCCACAAGAACGTCGAACCACTCAATAGTCCTACCTCAAACCATCCAACTACCAACTTGGTTTCAATTTCATAATCATAGCATTTTAAAATAAAGGTCATAATGAAATATTGAGATATAAACTTACCGAGTGAGCAGTATCCATTCAGCGGCACGTTACAGCATACATAGACATATAGTTAGATATATGTATATATTTCATTGACTTAAATAAAGTATTTAATGGACTGAAACAAACAAATATGGCATGAAACTAGCTTGCATTTGTATCTCATAAATAGGAAGTAAGCATGTCAAGTTCATGTTATTTTCAAGCATAAATTCGCTAACTTAACAAGCATTGATTTACGACTTACTTAGGTTGTTTCAGGAGCTACTTTTGAATGTGGCTTAGCTAACTTAACGAGCATCAATTCAAACATGCTTAGGTTGTTTCAGGAGCTACTTTCAAGCATGGTTTACATAATATCTTGTTGTTTGTTCTTTCACACGCTATAGATCAGTAGATCACTCACGGCTCAGGCGCTATACTAGGCATTTGTTCAAAAGTCATAAAATTATATGATATAAAAATTATTTACTTTTTCAATTAATATTTTACCCATTGAGATCAATCAATACACAAGCAGCAGGATTAAGCGAAAACGCAACACCATGTACATGAAATGGTATTCATTGTTGTCTTTGATCATCCATTTAAGCAAAGGAGGCTTTCTTTCAATCTCATCATCATTCAAGAAAAGATTTCTACCTATTCTTAGGCCTAAACCTTCCACTATGCCCCCAATGAATGTTAGGCTATGCCCAGGATTTCAAAGGCCACCCTTTCCCCAACAAGCTCTTCAAAAGTCCAACCTAGAGGCCAT
>NCQV01048582.1:0-11607 GCA_002740545.1 Lophocereus schottii
TAATCAACTAGCATGCATTCTAATCGATTCAACACAAATTTCATAAACAATAAATGCTATTCGCTAAAGAATCATGAATATAAATCAACTAAGCATTAAAGCATAAAACTTGTTTCAAAATAATTAATTTAGCATGGCTTCAAGAAGATTATACTAAGCACGAAAAAATTACTCACTCATATTAAAATTATAAGCACCATAGTTTACCACTGCTTCCATGTTAACAATAACTTAATCAAAGAAATACAATAAAATAAAGTAAAACCAAAGAAAAAAAACAATTAAAACTATATTACTTAGAGATGATGATGGTTTATGGAGTCACGGTGTGTAGAAGGCAGCCGTGGCATTCCATGAAGAAGGATTGGCGAGGCTTTATGATGGTCATGGTTTTGATGGTGATTGTTGGTGTTGTAAGGAGATGGTGGGAAGGGTTAGGCGTGATGCGTGATTGAAAGAAGAAGCTGCGTGGATACGGGATTGAAGGAGGAAGCGTGGGAGTGTGTGGTATGATCAAAGAAGATGATTATGGTGATGCATGGTGATTGTAGAGAAAGAAGGCCGCGTGGGGTTTTTGGTGTAGAGGAGGTGATTAGGGTGGATGATAGTATGAGATGGGATGTCTGTTAATGTGTGTTAGGCATGGGTTTATATATGTGAGGAGGTGATTATTATATGGAAAGTGAGTGGGTTAGGCTTAGTAAATTAGGGTTTCCTTCCTCCTTTCCTTAGATTTCTTCTTCCTCAAGACTTCTAGCTCTTCACCCAATTCTTGAAACCCTAGCCCAATGTAATAATTATGAAAATAATGTTTTCCACAAATTATTTATTGGACCGTCTTTTCAGTAAATCGTATAAAATCGGAGCTTCAACATCTTGTCCTCTCATTTTTATTTTATTAATGCCCATCCTGAAAAATATATAGAATAAAATAAATTAGATGAAATAATGTGTAAAATATAATCAAAATAATTAATAAGATGATGTATGATTTTTGGCTTAACAAAAACCTCCTTGCTAAGCAACCAGGTATCAAGGTGTCCAATTCTGCCTCAACTTGTGCTGTATGTTTGACACCTCAAATGCTGAGCAATCTTGGCTGTCCTTACATGGGAGGAAACCTCAAGATGTCTAGTTTACCCTCGTTTTTGAATCACAGCATTTGGACATCGTTTGCCCCTTCAATGAGTCGAATTCCCTAAACCGTGCAGATTAGACCTTAAAACAGCACAGGTTTAGTAATTAAACTATTTCACTAACTAATTGAACTCAAACTCTGGTAATTCTAATTGGAAATGAAAGCTAAGACCTAAAGCTTGTATGTACACTAAAAAACAAGCAATTAAACAACAATTAAACTTGCCAAAGCAAGTACACAAAACCGGGTGAAAAACCGGATGGAAAACCGGGTGCATCACCATCAAAGTTCTTCACTAAGCAATCAGTGGTCGTGGCTTTGGATTTGTTTTCTTGATTATTTTGGATCACTTGAACGTTCATGGACTCTATGGATGGACCTCCATCACTATGCTAATAATATTTCAAAATCTTTCTTAAAAATGGACAGTATCCCAAAAAAGAATGAAGAATCTTTTCTTAAAGCCTCTTCAAGTGCTAATGATCAACTCCTCAAAATTATTTCTGAATAAATCAAAGAACTCGATCCCTTATTTAAAGACAAGGCAGTCACGTGCCTTGACAAAACATGTCAAAATCAACCTTCTGATACTTCCTCAGAAGAAGAAGACGAGGATGCTGAGAGTACTAATAGTGAGGACGTTATCAACACTCTTCAAGAAACATGTGAAGATGATTCTCCTCTTGCTATTAACAAAATTAGGAATTGGACTCAGGGGACTACTAGAAATTATTACCCATGGCCAACTCCTCCTGATATCCAATATGAAGAGAGAGGAAGTTTCGCTACTTCTAACTTCAGTGGAGATTCAGTTTATGAATGGAACATAGATGGGAGGTCAGAACATGAGATCCTATCTACCCTACAAGAAATGACTATGGTCGTCTCTGCCTATAAAGCTAAACACTTCAAAGGTGCACAAGCGGCAACCGCCATAGTGGTTGGATTTGTTGGTTAACTCAAAAATTGGTGGGATAATTTCCTAGACCCTGACACCAGATCACAAATCCTTAGTCACACATACATCAGGACCGAGGATAATGGCATAATAAAAGAAGAAGAGGATGGGCTAGAAATGCTCATTCATACCATCACTCTTCCTTTTATAGGTAATCCAAATGAAGAACAAGCCGCACCTAAAATAATCCTTATTACCATTAGATGTCCCACCCTAAGTGACTATAGGTGGTATAACGACGGTTGCCTTACCAATGTGCTCAAAAGGGAAGATGGGACTCAAGATTTCTTGAAAGAACGATTTATTGCGGGATTACCAAAACTTTTTAGGGAACGCATCCTCAATAAATTACGCCAGAATTTTGGAACAAATAATATTCCTTTTAACCTACTAACATTTGGACAAATCTTTGGAATAGTTAAAACAAAAGGACTAAATCTCTGTAGTGAGATTAAAGTCCAAGCCAAGTATGGATCTTAGAAAGCACAATCTCATAAAGAGATGGGAACTTTTTGTGATGCATTTGGCATAACAAAGATTGAGGCCACTTCTGCAATTTGCAAACGCGTTCAGAAGAAAACCACCAAAATAAACATTAGGAGGCTTCACCGACCACCTAAACCTTTCAAAAGGAAACAAGTTCCTAAGCCAACTCCCAAAAAGAAGCTGCCCACTAAAAAGAAGAAAGCCCTTATGTGTTACAAGTGTGGCAAGATTGGTCATAAAGCCTTTCAGTGCAAGACGAAATAAAAAATTAAAGAGCTATTTTTTGGACAACCAAAGCTCTAGAAGAAGCTTCTTGCTCTTCTTATAAAAGATGGTTATGAGTCAGAAGAAGATTACTATATAGAATCCAGTGAGGATTCCGAATACGAATCCTCTCCAATTTTGTCTCTTAATGTCATCACAAACAAAACCCAGAAAGAATTCCTTCTCGACCTCATTGGACAAATTCCCGATGTCGATACCAAGAAAGATTATCTTGGAAAACTCAAAGGAATCATCCTTGAGGAAGAAGATAAGTCTTTTAAATTTAGCCCCGAAACTTCTACCATTATAAAAATCTCATAGCGATACCCAATTCCAAACCCTTATAGACAAATTACCATAAAAGATCTACAAACAGAGGTCAGTGAACTTAAATGTCAAGTTCGTATCATCAAGAATGATGTTCTAGATCTTAAGACAAAAGATCTAGAAATAGAGACTAAACTCTCTATTCGCAAATTATAAAAAGCTAGTACCTCTACCCCGTTGGAAATCCCACAAGATATTTCAGGAATTCTTAAAATAGAGATTTTTGATAACCAATTTCTTCGAACAATATCTCAAGTAACCTTCCAAAAATGGTATTCAATTGTAAACTTAGTTGTCAATGACTTATCTGTTAATACAGTGGCTCTCATTGATAGTGGAGCTGATTAAAATTGTATCAAAGGAGGAATCAATCCTATAAAATACTGCGAACGAACCAAGGAACATTTTGCTGGTGCTAATGGTGAACCATTAAGCATTAAGTATAAGCTTAACAAAGGATATATTCAAAAGAATGATTATTGTTTCAAAAATGTTTTTCTTGTAGTTGATAATAATACAAATGACATTATTTTAAGAGCTCCATTTTTGACACAAATTTACCCATTCTATGTAAATGAATCTGATGTTCATACAAAAATTATGGGAAAACAGATTTTTTTTAATTTTCTTACCACTGCTCGACAAAGAGAAGTGACTAATTTACAGTCATCTTCTATCTTCAAACAAATAAATGTTTTACGTGTTAAGCAAAATCAGATTTGCCATCTTCAAGTAGAGATCTCATATCTTAGAATTGAAGGGCAATTAGAAAATCCTTCTATTCAACAAAAGATTTTAGACCTTGAATAAGTTATAAAAAGAAAAGCATGCTCAGATCTTTCGAATGCATTTTGGGAACGAAAAAAGCATATTATTTGTTTACCTTGTGAAAAGGATTTCGACAAAAGAAACATTCCTACAAAGGCTAGACCTACACAAATGAGTTTTGAACTTCTTGAGCATTGTAGAAAAGAAATTCAAAATCTTTTGGACAAGAGGCTTATATGACCATCCACTTCTCCTTGGAGTTGTGCAGCATTCTATGTTAATAATGCCGCTGAAAAAGAACAATGTGTTCCGTGACTACTTGTTAACTGCAAACCCCTTAACAAAGTTCTTCAATGGATTAGATATCCAATACCCAATAAGAGAGATATATTAAACCGATTATATACAGCAAAAGTGTTTTCCAAATTCGATATGAAGTCAGGAATTTGGCAAATCCGAATCACAGAACTTGATAGATACAAAACAGTATTTACAATTCCATTCAGAAACTTTGAATGGAATGTCATGCCATTTGGTTTTAAAAATGCTCCTTCAGAATTTCAAAATATTATGAATGACATCTTTAATCCCTACGCCTCATTTATCATTGTCTACATTGATGATGTTGTAGTTTTCTCAAACTCAATTGATCAACATTTCAAGCATCTACAACCCTTTTTGCATGTTTTTGAGAAGAATGGTTTAGCAGTTTCTGCATAAAAAATGATATTATTCCAGACAAAAAATAGATTTCTTGGACATGACATTTATTAGGGCACCATTACACCCATCATGAGATCGTTAGCCTTTGCTGATAAGTTTCCTGATGAGAATAAAGATAAGAAACAGCTGTAAAGGTTTCTTGGGTGTTTTAATTATGTTTCTGATTTCTTTCCAAATTTACACCAAGTTTGTGGTCCTCTCTATAGAAGACTAAGGAAGAATCCAGTCCCTTGGACAGAGGAACATACTGGAATAGTTCGTTAAATTAGAGAAAAGGTCAAGTCAGTCCCATGTCTAGGCGTCCTTAATCCCTCTTCATTCATGATAGTAGAAACAGATGAATCAGACATATGCTATAGTGGTATATTAAAACAAAAATTAGAGTCACGGCCCAATGAGCAATTAGTGAGGTTTCATTCAGGTATCCGGCTCGGTCCTCAATAAAATTGTTCTACTATCAAAAAGGAAATACTATCAGTAGTACTTTGTATTTTAAAATTTCAAGATGATTTATTTTACAAAAATTTTTTACCCCAGATTGATTGCAGATCAGCCAAAAAAGGATGTTAAGAATCTAGTTTCCGAATAAATATTTGCCAAATGGCAAGCAATTCTTTCTGTATTTGATTTTAACATTGATTTTATCAAAGGAGAAGCCAACTCTATTCTAGATTTTCTTACCAGAGAGTTCTTGTAAGGAAAGAGTGACAAACCCTCTTTGTTGTAGGATTCAAAATGAGCAAGCCCAAAGATAAGGGCAAAGGCATATAAAAGGCAGAAGATTATCAGCTAAAAGTAGCAACACATAAGACATTTTCACCTTTAGCCAATTTCCCTCCATTACCCTATGGGACAATTATTTCTAACCCACCCACAAAACTAGTCCAAGAAAATTATATGGTTCGTTTCACCGAATACCTTTTCTTGACAACTTACAAAACAACTCCTGCTGCTGAGACCATTAAGCCTCTCATACAAAAAAGCTTCAGAAACTCCCATTTCCTCAATGCCCATCCTTGGAAAACTAGATAATTTGTGAACTTATCCTAGTTGATACTCGTTCAATCAACATTACCCATACTCATGACAAAATTAGCCCTGAATTTATCCTTTTTTCAAAATGTATCATAAGGAACATTCTCGGTACACAACAATGGAAAAATCCTTTTGAAGAGCGCAAGTTTTCAATTACCTATGATCCGCCGACCTTCAACTATCATGATCACAAAATGGCATGGTTTAGAACTTTTCTATACCATCTTGATACCCATTCGTGGTTTTTCAATTTTCACGACAATTGCACTAATACCTTTCCCATATGATTTTATTACTGGTGGACATGGTTTGGTTACGCTACTTCCATTCTTCCCAATGACGACAAGCAGGGCTGGGACTTTTGGAATCATAACATGCCAGCACTAGAACCATACACAAAAGTAGCCTAATTTTTTCGAACTTTCATCATTACCTGGATATTTAGTTGGGAGTATCGATTTCATAACTATCTCCTTAACCAATTCTCTTTATCGGTGATCTGTGTCCACAAAGTCAAATGGTGGAATGAGTTCAAAACTTAGTTGGGTGACAAAGAGAACGTCGAATTTTTCTACAAGACAAAGACAAAGAAGTTTACACTGCACAATTTGCATACATTGGAAAAAAGGAGTGAGATTGCCGTTGGACCATCTACTCCACTAAAAAAGGAAAGTCCTACTTCATCAACAAAAGCTCGATCCAAAGAACTTTCACAAAAGGAGTGCGAGATCCTTGAGTTGCTCAAAGACGATCCCGCTATGAGAAAAGTATTTCTACAAAAAAATCCTTGACAAAAATGATGACCAAGGCAATTCAAGAGAAGCTACATCAAGTTCAGCTGGATCCTCTAACGAACCCAAAGAATGTGATCTTCAAGATTCACAAGATCCTTATAATCTGTGACATTTTGAAAACAAAAAAAAAATCAAATGCAAAAGGAGCCCGCAAAGGTCTCGCACTTTAGCAAAAGTAAGGGCCGCTTTTTAACAAATTTTTTATTTTGCAAGTAAAACAAAAGTTTCGGCAAACGCTCTTTCTACAGTTCCCCGACAAGTTACTATTCATAAATAGTGCATCGTAAAAGATGTCAAGCATTACAGCTAATCAAAACAGAACATAACGACAACTTTTGACAGCTAGAACCTCTCAATTACTCATTTCGACAAAAGATGGCGGACAATTTTGACAGCTGAAGCATCTCAATTATTCATTTTTGCCTATTTAAAGAAGACAATTGCATTTGAAGAAAATCATCGAAAAAGAAAAAGACTGAGTTCCAAACCTTCCTCGTCACTACTCTTTCTCTCTAGCCTTCATTTCCAAAAATATTTATTTTGTAACCTTTTTATGTACAAGTCTTTCTGTTCTAGCACTACAATTTTGTAAGTATTTTGTACATTTTCTATTAGTAATGACTATGGTCGTCTCTGCCTATAAAGCCAAACACTTTAAAGGTGCGCAAGCGGCAACTGCCATAGTGGTTAGATTTACTGGTCAACTCAAATATTGGTGGAATAATTTCCGAGACCCTGACACCAAATCACAAATCCTTAATCACATATAGATCAAGACTGAGGATAATGGCACAACAAAAGAAGAAGAGGATGGGCCAGAAATGTCATTCATACCATCACTCTTCATTTCATAAGCAATCGAAAGGAAGAGCAAGCCACATCTAAAATAATCCTTTTTAACATTAGATGTCCTACCCTAAGTGACTATAGGCAGTATAAGGACATCTTCCTTACCAATGTGCTCAAAAGAGAAGACGGGACTCAAGATTTCTGCAAAGAACGATTTATTGCGGGATTACCAAAACTTTTCGGAGAATGCATCCTCAATAAATTGCCCCAGAATTTTGGAACAAATGATATTCCTTTTAACCTATTAACATTTTTACAAATCTTTGGAATAGCTAAAATAGAAGGACAAAATCTTTGTAGTGGGATTAAACTCCAAGCCAAGTATGGATCTGAGAAAGCACAATCTCGTAAAGAGATGGGAACTTTTTGTGATGCATTTGGCATAACAAAGATTGAGGCGACTTCTATAGTTCGCAAACGCGTTTAGAGGAAAACCACCAAAATAAACTTTAGGAGGCCTCACCGACCACCTAAACCTTTCAGAAAGAAACAAGTTCCTAACCTAACTCCCAAAAAGAAGCTGCCTACTAAAAAGAAGAAAGCCATTTTGTGTTACAAGTGTGACAAGATTGGTCCCAAAGCCTTCCAGTGCAAGACGGAACAAAAAATTAATGAGCTATTTTCTGGAGAACCAGAGCTCTAGAAGAAGCTTCTTGCTATTATTAAAAGAGATGGTTCTGAGTCGAAAGAAGATTACTATGTAAAATCCAGTGAGGACTCCAAATACGAATCATCTCCAATTTTGTCTCTTAATGTCATCACAAACAAAACCCATAAAGAATTCCTTGTCGACCTTCTTGGATAGATTCCTGATGTCGACACCAAGAAAGATTGTCTTGAAAAACTCAAAAGAATCATCCTTAAGGAAGAAGATAAGTCTTTTAAACATAGCTCCGAAATCTCTGCCATTACATACATCTTGGAGCGATACCCAATTCCAAACCCTTACAGACCAATTACCACAAAAGATCTACAAATAGAGGTCAATGAATTTAAATTCCAAGTTCGTATCCTTAAGAATGATGTTCTAGATCTTAAGACAAAAGATCTAGAAATAGAGACTAAACTCTCTATCTGTGAATTACAAAAAGCCAGTACTTCTACCTTGTTTGAAATCCCAAAAGATATTTCAGGAATTCTTGAAATAGAGATTTCTGATAACCAATTTCTTTAAACAATATCTTACGTAACCTTCCAAAAATGGTATTCAATTGTAAACTTAGTTATCAATGACTGCTCTTTTAATACAGTGGAGCTGATCAAAATTGTATTAAAGGATGAATCATTCCTACAAAATACTACGGAAGAACTAAGGAACATTTGGCTGGTGCTAATGGTGAACCATTAAGCATTAAGTATAAGCTTAACAAAGGCTATATTCAAAACAATGATTATTGTTTCAAAATTAATTTTCTTATAGTTGATAATATTACAAATGATGTTATTTTAGGAACTCCATTTTTGACACAAATTTACCCATTTCATGTAAATGAATCCGGTGTTCATACTATGGGAAAATAGATTCTTCTAATTTTCTTACCACTGCTCGACAAAGAGAAGTGACTAGTTTACAGTCATCTTCTATCTTCAAACAAACAAATGTTTTACGTGTAAAGCAAAATCAGATTTGCCATCTTCAAGTAGAGATCTCATATCTTAGAATTGAAGAGCAACGACAAAATCATTCTATTCAACAAAAAATTTTAGACCTTGAACAAGTTATAAAAAGAAAAGTATGCTCAGATCTTCCGAATGCATTTTGCGAACGAAAAAAGCATATTATTTCTTTACCCTATGAAAAGAATTTCGATAAAAGAAACATTCCTACAAAAGCTAGACCCACACCAACGAATTTTTAAACTTCTTGAGCATTACAAAAAAGAAATTCAAATCTTTTAGACAAGAGGCTTATACGACCATCCACTTCTCCTTGGAGTTGTGCAACATTCTATGTTAATAACGCAGCCGAAAAAGAACGAGGTGTTCCGCGACTAGTTATTAACTACAAACCCCTTAACAAAGTTCTTCAGCGGATTAGATATCCAATACCCAATAAGAGAGATATGTTAAACAGATTATATACTACAAAAGTGTTTTCCAAATTCGATATGAAGTCAGGATTTTGGCAAATCCAAATTGCAGAACATAATAGATACAAAACAGCATTTACAGTTCCATTTGGACACTATGAATGGAATGCCATGCCATTTGGTTTAAAAAACGCTCTTTCAGAATTTCCAAATATTATGAATGACATCTTTAATCCCTACACCCAATTTATCATTGTCTGCATTGATGATGTTTTAATTTTCTCAAACTTTATTGATCAACATTTCAAGCATCTGCAAACCTTTTTGCATGTTGTTGAGGAAAATGGTTTAGCAGTTTATGTATCGAAAATGATATTATTCTGGACAAAAAATAGATTTCTTGGACATGACATTTATCAGGGCACCATTAAACCCATCATGAGATCATTAGCCTTTGCTAATAAGTTTCCTGATGAGATTAAAGACAAGAAACAGCTGCAAAGGTTTCTTGGGTGTCTTAATTATGTTTCTGATTTCTTTCCAAATTTATGCCAAGTTTGTGCTCCTCTATATAGAAGACTAAGGAAGAATCTAGTCCCTTGGACAAAGCAACATACTAGAATAGTTCGACAAATTAGAGAAAAGGTCAAGTCACTCCCATGTCTAGGCATCCCTAATCCCTCTGCATTTGTGATAGTAGAAACAGATGCATCAGATATAGGCTAAGATGGTATATTAAAACAAAAGTTAGAGTCACAGCCTAATGAGCAATTAGTAAGGTTTCATTCAGGTATTTGGCTTAGTCCTCAACAAAATTGTTCTACTATCAAAAAGAAAATACTATCAATAGTACTTTGTATTTTAAAATTTCAAGATGATTTATTTTACAAAAAATTTTTACTCCAGATTGATTGCAAATCAGCAAAAAAAGGATGTTAAGAATCTGGTTTTCGAACAAATATTTGCCAGATGGCAATACTACAAAAACATAGCACAACTCCGATGGAAAAAGCGAAGCGGATTCCGGATGTCGAAAAATGTCAGAGTGTCCGACGGAGTTCAAAATTGGCGACGGAATTTCCGACGGAGCAAATTTTCCATCGGAAATTCCGACGGAACTGTTGCTCCCGACGGAATTCCAGATTCCGTCGGAATCCGGCGGCCCAAAAAAGTGGATCTCGAGGCGTGCTGCGTGCGTTTAAGTTTGGGGAAGAGGGGTTTTGGCCGGCATTTCGATGATCATTTGAATATTTTAGAGAGAGAAGGAGATTGTGGAAGAAGGAGAGGGAAGAGAAAGAAAGGAAAGCTTGAAGATTTTGCTCATCGGAGAAGTAATCGGTAAGTTTAATTTTGATTAATATGTTGTTTAAAGTTGAAATATTGAAATTAATTGATGTGTTATACGTTTTGTATATTTCGAGTGTGACCGCCGTCGCGCCACCGCCGCCCCCGCCACTGCCGCCGCCATCCGCTGGCTGCCACCGTCGCCGTCTGCCACCCCGCTGCCTCACGACCATCGTGCAACTAAAGGTTAGTACAATTGTTGTATTTTAAAATTATGTTAATTTGATATGTGTTGTTTAGATTTGTAAATTTTAATCTAAGAGCATGTTTCTTTAGTTTGATGTGTTTAACTAGTTATTTTGAAATATGAACTATGTTAAGCATGTGTAGTATGTTTTGTTGATGTGAATAATTTAAGTAAATTGAATTCGTTTATTATGAAATGTTAAATATGTTAATTATATATGATTTTTGAAGTATGTTTAATTATCTTGTTAATTTGTGAATTTATGTATGTATGTTCAGTATATATAAATTTAAGTTTGGTAAGTATGTTAATGGAAATTTTGTTTGTTTGGTTTGTTTAATTAGATGAGGTGTGAATTCGGTACTTCACTTTGTGATTAATGTTTAATGAGGCCTATGTGAAAGAATAAGATTATTATGTGAAGTTAATTAATTTTAGTATATAAGTTTAATTATATTAACTGTCGTATTTGAAGTTTTATGAGAATTGTTTTCGATAAGGAAAAAGTATTATGTAATTCAAATTTAATTAATATGTGATGTATATATGATTATTTGAGTAATTACAAAATGTGTGATATGTGTAATAATTCTAATTTAATACATGATTTGTTTTAGTAAATGGTTTAATAATGTTATGTATATGATTTTTTTGATTTATTGTATGTATTAATTTTTGATGAGTATGTGAATAATATTCTTTTT
>NCQV01048586.1:8610-19441 GCA_002740545.1 Lophocereus schottii
GACACACTTCATTGAGAAGAAATTGGAGACCTTTCTAAAGAACTATGAAGTGCACCACAATTATAGGTATGACTACCATCCATAAACTAGCGGTCAAGGATAGACCTCCAACTATGAAATCAAATCCATTCTAGAGAAAACAGTTGCATGAGCAAGGAAAGACTAGGCGAACAAACTAGATAATGCTCTTCGGGCCTACCATACAGCTTTTAAGACCCTTGTTAGCACCACGCCATTTCGATTGGTCTATGGTAAGCCTTGCCATCTTCTCGTGAGGTGTTTGACCTACTAGGTCATTAAACATATCAACTTCAATGTGAGGTCTGTGGCAAAAAAGAGGTTACTGTAGGTGAATAAGTTTGAAAAGATCCATTTGGGTGCTTATAAAAACTCCAAAATTTATATGGAAAGGATGAAAAGTTAGCATGACAAAAATATTAATAGGAGGGAGTTTCAAGGAGGTGGTTTAGTTCTCTTGTTCAACTCAAGATTGAAGTTGCTTCCTTGTAAGCTTCGATCAAGGTAGTCATGTCAATTCAAGATCTTGAAAATCTAGCCCATGGAGTTATTAAAATTGGAACAGAAGTCACTGAGGCTTTTAAGATGAGTGGTTCAAGGGTTAACCATTATATAGTTAACGAGCCTATTGAAGGGAAGGCCTCCTATGCCCTCCCCGATACTGCTTCTAGTTAGAAACTGACGGTAATGGTCAAGCTAGGGACTAAAGCAAGTGTTCCTTGGGAGACAACCTCAGTTTTATTATTTTTAAAAAAAATGAGGGAAGAAAAGAGTGCAAGAAATCTGGAGCTTGTGTGCAGTTGAGATAATGGAGAGAAAAGAAACAAAAGTTTTGAAGTACAAAGAAAAATAGAAGAGTACAGGTAGCCATGCTAAAATTACATGAATGTGGATTATAGTAAGTGGGTTGCATGAAATTTTCCCAAAGCTGCGCATGTTTAACCATGCCCTTATGCACGATCATGCTTTTTTTCTAAATCCAGCAAAACAAAAAAAGAGACACATGGTTAACCATTTATCAATGCACGACCATGCACCTGGGTCTTTTCTTCGGCCCAACAGTTTGACCTCACATTCTTACCCCTTCTTTCTTTTACGTACCCTTACTTCCCTCTTTCTCTTTCTCTCTCTCACTCTTTCTCTCTTTGACCCAACAATTGCCACTGCCTTTTTTCGGCCTTAGTTGCTGGACTCTGATAAGAACTGCCACCTCCTACCGCCCTCTCATCACCCTCGCTCACTATGTGCCATCATTACCATATTCTCTCTCTTCGCTCTACCTTTGTCCACTACCCTGACCCATACCTTCCACCGCCTCTATGCCCTTCTCTGACCAGTTCCAGCCAAAATTACCTGAGCACTTCTTCTCCATCACTCAACCACGCTCCCAATCAATTTTTTGGGAAAAAGGCGGCACCACTACTCTTTTTTTTGGGTGAATTGGGCATTAGTTGGGGTTCAATTGCAAATTTGGTTACTTGATTTGTGAGTTCAAGGTTGTTTGGGTTCACATTAGGTTGAAGCTTAGCCTCCTCTACCATGGCTTCCAAGAAGAGGACGAAATCTATCCTCGCCTCTACTAGTCAGGCACGACCTACCTAAGGTAATCCTCCACGGCCTAATGTAGCTAACAAATATGGCCTTCCATTGTTGATGAGGATCATGCAAAATATTATGATGCAATTGTTTCTATGAAAATTGTGGTACCTGATTACCATGATGAAGAAATGCTAAGAACTTTGCATTTACTAGATGACTTGCGCATATTGAATGGTAAACTTGGTTGGTTACATTTTATGACTTGTTGGGAAATTTATAAGTTCTTTTGTCGTGGACTTAGAGAGGACACTTTGGAATGATCATGGGTATATTTGGTTTATGAGCGGCTTGCTTGGGAATATATGAGTTCTTTTGTGGTGGACTCAGTGAGGAAATTTCGTAATGATCACGGGTATATTCGGTTTAGCCTATCTTACAAAATCTTTGAGATGAACCTTACCCAGTTTAATGCCTTTTTTCAACTTGTGCATGGGGGCATCCTTTACCTCATGGATGATGCTCATCATTAGGGCTGCTTTTGCAAAACTATCACTTGCTCTAGCAGGACTTATGCGGCTTGGTCCACTAAGGCCACCGGCATTTACAATCTCGTGCGCTACTACCTATGGTGTCTTATGACGAACCATGTGTTTTCTAGGTTGGATAGTCAAAATGTGACCCATAAAAGGGAATTATTTATCTTATCGGTTGCATTACATAGTAATTCTATGAGCACAGCTTCATTCATAGGCCACCATTTAGAGGAGCAAACTACAAGCTCTAAAAGGTTATTGCCACGAGGAGCATTATCACCATCATTGCTAGGATTTTGGATTTGGAAACAAAATTGACAACAGGGAGGTGTTGTGCACCCTAGGGCACATAGATGTGGTCATTTATATAAACATGAAACTCTTTAGAGCGATTAATAGGGGTTAACTTTAGCTCAATCATCATGGGCAACCCTTGGTTCCCCTCCCTAACCAAGAAAAGACAACTAGCACTAGCCCCTCCAACTTGATAGGAGCAGTGGCCCTCGCTCTAGCGTACAATAGCCTAATGTTGATACTGGAGCTGGGCCTTCCAGAGCTAGGCCTTCCAGAGTGGCTATTTTCAATGTTGTTGGTCGCTTCATGTTTCATACTACAGTAGACTACTTGGACCAATTACAAGTGGACCAATAGTAGCTCCTCCAGCATCAGACAAAATTTAAACCATGCCTGCATAACATGTAGCACTTAGTCTAATATGCTTATGAGCAACATCAGTGGCCTTACCCTCATACTAATTTAAGGGCCTGAGAGCCCCTGGCTTCTATTGAGTTCTGTAAATCTTACCTCTATCATTTATTTTATTGCATATACTTTTCATTAGAGATAACGAACAACTTAAGCATGGGGGTAAACCAGCTTCTAGCTAGTAATTTTTACTGGTTTTGTGATATTGCTTAGCCTATTGTGGTAACTCACTTAGACAGTCTGATGCTTATGGGGAGGGCAGGTAGGAGATGGCAATTGAATGAGCATGGGCAAACCCTTTTCATATTCTTTATGGCATTTAGGCAGTATAGTGTCTAGGCTTTCATACTAATTTGTATAACATTAGTTTAACAATCATTTCCTCCCTACATATACATTTAGGGTAGATTAAATAGGTTTGACGTTGTAGTCTTGCATTGCATATATTTTTTTCTATGTTTCATGATGGCTCACAGTGGATGGTAGAGTGAAATTGGAATAACCGTTAAGCAACTGAGGTAACCTTCTTCCTTTTCTCCATCTCTTTTTTGGATTGTGTGCTTGAGTATGTAATCTTTATTACTTTGTGGGATATTTCTGATTTTGTTGTTTTGAAAAAAAATGAATTCAATGGTTATGGAAACCCCTCCTATTATGACAGTTAAGAGGTGAGGATTTGGTTGATAGTTGTGGTTGATCATGACAAATGAGACTCGACTTGGTGAACCTTTGTGAAATGATTTGTGAAAATGTTTTGATTTCTTGGCCTTATATTCTTCCATTCGCCCTTTAGGATTTGCTTTGCATGATTGTTGAACCATAGCAATTGTCTTATCATTTGACCTGGCTTCTAGATAATGGTATATGAACTTATGAGACCTTTGAGCCCAAAAGACTATTCATTTAATATATTCTCATTCCTTCTTTCACGAGTGTATAACCCTTTTGTGCTTGCATCTCTAGCACTTGGACTTGCTCTCTTTGAAATCACATTTGACATGTGCATAGTGTTAATATGATTGAGGCATTCAATTGATTTATAAACCAAATGAGCCAAAAAGCCACCATATGGCATTATAACCCTTTTGCCAACCTCTTTGGTGCTTTTTCAATTTTTTGCTTCACCAAAATCTATCTAACTCTTGGCATGAAATGCATTATCCTACCCTAGACAAGTTAGTGAAGCAATGGTTTAATCCAAGTAGGGAGCTTTGGGGTTCTTCTTCATGGTGTACCTTGGTGGTCTACTATGGATGTTCCCTAATGTTTAGGATGGAGAGTTAAAAAATTTTTCTACGCCCTTGCCATCCATTGCTTGTTGCATAGAAAAAAAACAAAAATAATCAAGTTAAAAAAAAAGGAAAAGAAAAAGAAAGAAAGAACGAGTGTGCGAGTAGGTGTTTTCCATAGGGAATCTTCAATAAATTATTTCAACCTCTTTCCCAATAATCAATTGTGAGGATATTGGTGATGATTATATGATGGTGTGGATTAGATGTTATTGCTCTTTAGCTGCTTTGCTATTTAGCTCTTTCCCCTAAATATGTCCCTCCTCACCCTTAACCTTAGCCTCACTATAGCTATTGAAAGTCTTCATGACTGACACTTGTGTACTTTGCCCTTAATGGTGAAGAATTGAGAGTTTTTCCAATTCTATTGTAGTCGACATGCATTGAGAGTGGTTTTTAGTAAGTCATTGCTTTAGCCTCAACAAATGAGAAGAGTGCTCCACTTATTCCCAAAAGTGAGGGTTTACCTATCTAACTAGCTTGTGAATTGCTAGGGGAAGGCAATGGCATGCTTAGCGATTCAATACGATGTGTTTGCTTTTGCATCATGGCTTCGTGACCCTCTAACCTATTTTAAAACATGTATTTTAAAGAGTAAAGTTTTTTCCCTTATTGAGTTTCCTTGTTGTGAGCTTCTATGCCTATTTATTTGATTATTACTACTTAGCTAAGGTTGTTGGCATTCAAGATGAGTCATTTCCTATTGATCTTTTCTTGATAATCTTGCTTGGGTATATGCAAGAAATAAACATAAGTGAGTTGATAAACCTCTATTTTGACCTTATTTATTCCCTTATTTAACTCCTTTTTTCTAGTATTTTTATATTAGATTTTGATGAAGGTCCAATGTGATTCCTTTTGTTCATATTGTGCTTATAAAAGTATTTTTCTTACCTTTTAGGAATTGTTGCCAAGAAAATTGGGAAATTCATAAGTGTATAGGCAAAGGCAAGTGATTGGGATGTTTTCGAAGGAGCAAAAGAGGTCTGATAAGGTTTTGAGGGCCAAAAGAGCAATAGTAAAGAGCCTGAGAAGTGCACCGTAGGCTGTGCACTAAGGCATCATCGTAAGAAAAACCTGCACAATTATATCATGTTTCTCGAAGCTACATACGGGCAATGGCATAAAATGCACGAGCATGCTGTTTGGCGGTTCCTAAAACTGCACGGGTGCTCATGTGTCGAAGTCGCACGACCGTGCGTTTTCCCTATTGGGGATATCTCTTAGGGATATCTTTTAGACCGCCTTTTAGTACTCTTCCTTAAAAACGTTTTTTAGGGCTTATTAGAGAGAACAATAGAGACTTTTGCGCATTGAAAATCATTCAACTTTGGAGGTCATTGATTTGCTACTTGTATTTCAGCACAGGTTTGTTTCTCAATTCTCTCTTCTTATTTTATTACTAGTTTTCTTAGTTTTTGTGTTAATCATGTGTATCAACCTAGGGCTTGCTATGCTTGTTGAAGATATGATTAGTGACTGAATTTCCCACCTTGGGTTAGGATTGATGCCTATTATGACTAGATAATCATAATTTAGCCCGAACTTGTTTACTTGATCCTAGCATCACTTGAATTTTGCAAAGAGCAGCACTTGTTTGATGACTAACTTGAGAGAGTATTTATGTTCACTAATTAGGATTTAAGGGAATATTGAAAGATGAAATCTTTACCTAGTGTGACTTAGCATACAATCAGGGCTTTAATACGAAATCTTTAAATCTATAGTCCCACAAAAATAAATGGTTGTGGTCCTAGGATGTAGCGCTCCCAAAATGCTAATGACATGATTTACAGAAAACTGTAGTGGAAGACTTCTTAATAGAAGGTGATACCGTCGTCCTGATAAGGACAAGGCTCACCGAAACCATTTAATCTTGTAACTCGTGTTTACAATCACAATATCTATTAAACTGAAATACTTCAACACCAAAGTCCATAATAGTTCAACTTCAATGCAATCGACTTAATTATACCATGTGCTAACTCGCATTCTACACTACACAAGTATATTGAATATAGTCTCACTCAACTTGACCCTAAGATCGATCACAACATTCATGCTATGCTGAATCCACTGTGACATCCATTGACTTCTAAAAAGACTTGCTAAATAGAGAAACATGTAATACTTTATCACCTAAAATGAAAAACATGAAAACAATTTGAAAAGCTGAGCTAAAACTCAGTACATGCATTCCTATATTGTAAAATGAGCGTAAAAATACTGTTGATGGGTACCCGCCTTTGCAATTCATTTAGTTCGCAATAACAATGAAAATGAAAGTAATATGAAACTGAATTGCTCATTATTATCTCGATGTGAACCCCTTGCAATGATATGGTCTATACATCGGTGTACACTTGTCAATCCGATCAAGAGTTGGCCTGAAGTCACGTGGGTAAATAATGGACTGACAACCTATAGGTGATAATTGATGGGACCACAAGTTAAATGGCAAATCACAATATAAATTGATTCATTGATAAACTCATTAAGAGTTGTAAGTTGATAAACATGTTCTGCTTTCTGAAGATACAGGTAATGGACGTACCTTGAGTCTTTAAAAATGTTTTCTGACTTGATAAATATTTTCTGACTTGATAACATTTATGCATAACGGGGAAAGATAACTAAGCCTTGACTCTGTTTCATAAATATCATTATAGGTATGTATAGTGAGCAAATGATCCTTACTCACATAATTGAACAAGGAAAAGTGTGTGCAATAGAAATTGAGCAATTAAATGCCATACATAACTTGGGTATTTTAATATAACTTTATAATTGAATTAATAAAAGTAATTAAATCCGATATAAAGTTAATGAAAGTAAAATGGATCACAATGAAATAAATGCAATTACAAAGGAAAAGGCCTTAGCGGTGACAAATAAGGGAGTGGTTGTGCCCTTTTCTGATATAGGTTGCTGATACGAGTTTCAGACTCGTTGATGTATAACTTGGTTCAAGATAACAATGAGTACACTAGATTGGTTTGATAAATACATTTGATACATTTTGAATTGAGTAAGTAATAAAGATTTGAGGCTAAGAGAGATATATCTTGGTTTAAAATAGCATAAATTGCAATAACTTGGCCTGATAACTATGGTTTCTTAATCAAAAATTCTCCCCACCTCCCATAATTCATTCATAAATCCATTAGATATAGAATTCAACCTCAAATGAATAATTGAACTCAATAGACGCTATTAAGCTTACTAAACTTGTAATTTTGTTTGTAAAATTCATAATTGATTCAAAACTTATAAACAAGCGCTCAAATTTTATACTTGTCTTCTTCTTTCTCATAAATCAAGCTAAAAGCTCCATGAAAGTCTATGAATATTCATTTCCCCCTTAAATGACCTTACTTAGCTCAAAATACGCAGAATAAGTGCATGATTAATCTCGCTCAATCTTTATTATTGCTCTTCACACAATTACTCAAAATGCTTCCAAAAATCACCAAACTCCAAAATACTCAACCAAAATTCATGAAATCTTATAGGAAATTCGAAAATAATATACACAATCTACAGAACAATTTTCAGAAGTCATAACTTTCACCCTTGACCTTAAATGGAGACCTAAAATCCCAATATTGAATAATAAGAAGTCCCGAAAAACTTTCATTTACAACATAAAATATGATTCCCACAATAGTGTTTCCAAAATGGGGTTAGAACACAAGTGTGTCAGTTTTGATTGAACCTACGTAGTTCTAGCAAAACAGTCATAACTTTGTTCACAAAACTAAAATTAAGGTGATTCAAAAGTCATTTGAAAGATAATTCATTTATCTAGCTCCTCACCAACGTTCATAATTTTTCAACAAGCCACGAATTACCAATTTTTTCCGAAACAGACCCCTATTTTCGGGCCCTTCACAGCTTGCTACCTACTTTATTAGTCTCCTTTTTCACATAATTACCCTCTAAAATTACTTGTTGAAATCACCAAATCATGGGGTGGCCCTCAACATCACTTTAGACAGCCATAATCCATAATTTTTACTTCATAATCAGCCAAGATTCATTTTCAATCCAATAATATATCTAACATCATAAATCACATCATTTGATCCAAGTGAACATATTTAATACAAAAACTCACTTACATCAAGCACGATCATGAAAACCCTAATTCTTTCTCATTCAAACGAACATCCAAATCACCATAATTGGCTTCAAAATAAACATCTAACATCATATTTCTCATGATTTATAACACAAATCACAACATGACACATAAATAAGCTCAAATTCATACTTGCTTAATTTCAAATACCTATAACTCTAAACATCTCCAAACTCAATAAAAATTGCATAATAACTATCAATCTAATCATCCAAACATAGCCTATAAATAAAACAATCATAAAACTCAAGATAGAACAAGTTAGGGTTTTGGGTATACCTTGCTTTAGGTTTTAATTAGAGGGAGGAATGGGCTGTTTTGAGTGATCTTGGTGGTTGGACATGATAGCTAGCAGTAAGGAGAAGTTAGGGCAGCCAGGAGGTCACTAGAAAAGTTGGCGGAAGCCATAAAAAATGGCGATACAAGGGACAGTAGCTACTGCCCCTATTCTAGTAGCACTAGTGTAGGGGGGGGAGAGAGAGAGAGAGAGCAATGGAGGCCTTATTTCTGAATTTTGTTTATGAGAATTTTTGATGAGTCACTTGGTTGGATGGTAGCTTAAGTATGGCTGAAAATTTGGAGTCATAAAGTACCTTTTTACTAATTAAAATTAATCACAAAGCATAGCCATTACTGGAAATAAATTGGCAAGTAACTTGGGCCTTGTTGTTTTGGGCTTAACTGGTTGGTTTTGGGCTTGATTTTTCGCTCAAAATGATTCAATGCTACATTAAGAATTTTATAAGGCTCGGGATTAAATTTTTCTAACGTTCAAAAAATAATTAATCGCTAAACCATGCTTACCAAGACCTAATATCGATTCACCCGATATTTAATCAATCAACGAAACTTGAATTGACGATCAATGAAACTTAAATTGCAAAGTGGGACCCAACATAAAATATCTCCTAACCGGGATGATTAAATACGATAAATGACGGTGGAAAATTTAGATAACATAATGAAATTCGTTAGACAAATAAATTAGGTGTAATTGAATCAATAAATATGATTCGGTTAAATAAATAATTATGATCAATTAAATAAATAATCATAATTAATTAAATAAATAATCATGATTAATTAAACAAATAAACATAATTTTAATAAATAAACATGAAATTCGTCGTCAAAACTAATAATTTTTGACCATGAATGCCATGCCACCTCAAGTATGGATAGTTGGTTTTCACTGCTTCCTTTCAAAAAGGTATGATTAGCTCAAAGTGCACAGCTGCTTAATCCTGCGGTTGAGTGTCTAGATCCTTAGTAACTTCCCTGGCTTGATTACTTTGATTCAAAATTGATATTCTCATCAAAAGAAAAACTTGTTACTGCAAAGGAGGTACTCTACTCTACTGGTTCTCTATCTTGACCACTAATAAGTATGGAAACCATTGCATTTTTTAATAAGTACTCTGATACTTACTCATAAATCCCAATGCAATGAGGACTCAATTATCTCTGATATCCAGTCTCCTGACATCCTTGACTAGATAAGCCCTTTGGAATACTTTGCATCTCATCTGAACTTTGATTGTCTCTTTCTTTGGTCAATATGACCATATGACTCTTGTATAGTCCTATTGTCACCTTAGCATGTACTTGAACTGTCTCATTGTTCTCGATACTTCTTTTAGCTTACTCTAATACTGCTAGACATTGTTTGAGATTATGCCCTTATTAAAATATCCTCATCTGATATTCTTAATGCATCACATGATCTTCCCTCATCAGACTAGTCTAAGATATGCTCTAAGTTCGGATTAAACGTAGAATAAACATGGTTAAAGATAAAAATGATGGAATTGGTAGTCAAATGAGTCATTAGGAACAAAAGAAATAAACAATGAGACTAGAAAAGATTTATAAAGGAGGGATTAACATGAAGTGGTTAGATTAAAGATAACCATAAGTGTAGCAAGAATTGTGAGATATAATGCCACAAGAATTGCGGTTTATAAATATGGATCATAAAGGGTCCAATAAATAATTAACCAAGGAGAGAGATGGCCTGGTTATACTCGGCTTTAACTGATGAATTGGAAACAAGATGACTAGTAACTGAGCTTCAACTAAGTGACTTTATAGCTACAAGGACCAAGATAAGTGCAATAGATAGATGGGACAAGTAATGCATAATGAATAGATAAATGGATTGGATAAGCAAAGTGCAATAGATAGATAAATAGATTGGATAAGCAAAGTACCAATGGATAGATAAATAGATTGAGCAAGCTACAATAGGAACATGTCTTTACTCATATGAAGCCAATTCGAGTACAATAAGAAGATTAAATAGAGAATGCAAAAGATTATTTATTGGAATGTAAGATATATGTGTAGGAGTTGAAGTTTAAAATAAAGAGAGTAAGGGGATTATGACATTTGCAATCACCCACACCAATGAGAGTTGAATTACATTATGAATTCAGAATAAGTTATAAGAGCTTATCATTATAAATAAATGAGATGTAAGGTAGATGTGTGAATCGGCTCTCAGCGGAATGAATTACAACTCATGATCATGAAAAAGAGATGGTAAATGTCAAGAGCACTGGAGTGTTGACAACCATATAAGGTCGAATAAAAATGTATTGCACATT
>NCQV01048623.1:0-17749 GCA_002740545.1 Lophocereus schottii
CTCCTTTAATGTGCACCACTTCGAACATAAAAGAAGACAAGTTCGTCCCACTTGGATAGTACAACCACTAACTCTATTACGAGCTTTTATACATAGATTTAGATCAAATCTCATGCAAATAATTGACTTGAATAAGCGTTAAGTACTTCTTATGGTACCTATTTAACCAAAAATTGTATCATTTTTATACCCTTCGTTATGTAGGATGTGCTCAAAATAAATTAATCAAACAATGATTCTAAAATAAGTTTTTCTTTGCTTTTTAGCAATTGTGGAAATTTGAGAAGAATGAATACATAGCTTGCTAAAAGAGATGGAAGAAAGAATAGTGTTGGATCAAATTGGAGACAAGAGAAAACAAGCACCTGAAGCCCATGGCCCATAAAATGCTAGCCTTACGCCTAATTCTTCTCTCTTCCCCATGGAAATGGCTCTTGCATTTTGCCTTTCCACTCCGCAAGCATTCCAACCCCCCTTCCCAACCACAACTGTGCTTTTTCTTTCTCTCCCTCACACATGCCTCACATGTACCCTCACCATTTCTATCCTTTTTCACTTCCCAGTAAACCCAACTCCCTTTTATTTCATTTCTCATCTCATTCTCAATAACATGGTGCCCCCATTCGTCTTCCTCTTTCCTTCTTCTATAGCATAGAGAAATGCCTTATTCCCGTCTCTTTTAATTTTATTTATCATAATTTAGCTTTAACAATTCCCCAATAATCACTGTCATTAATCAAAGATTGTTAGTTTGCATCTTCATCATTATCATCTCACTGTATCTCATAAATTTAAATGAATAATTGAGCTTTAATGGGACAGTTACAAGGGAGTTAATTCATGTTTAATGGAGGTAATCAAAAGCTTTGCCTGCATTTTTTTGCTGTAAGGTGGGTTCAAGATCGATTGCAGCATAGTGTAGACTAGAGTTACTTAGTTTCAATTGCTACTCTTTTGATTTCATTTTCATCTTCATTTTCAGATCTGACTTAGTCTTATAAACTTGGTGTAGTTGAGGTCAGCATTGCTAAATTCGATTGGAACTCTTGATATTTAGCTTTGGATTTGCGTAGTTTAGTTTCAAATTTGGGTTTCTCATTTTATTTAATCTCAAGTCTATTGCCCTTTTTTCGGTTCAAAATTTTATTTCTCTTTTTTTTGCTGTTTCACATGGTATTTGAGTATAATTGTATGGTTTTCGAAGCTCGGTCCTTTATATTAAGTCCAGATTTCATCTCCTATTATTATGGATACATGGTTTTGTTCTTACATTGTGTCATGAAGATGGATTTACATTCCTTGCCAATGCTGCTACTTACTTTTTTGCAGTCATTTCCATGCCAAGATTTTGTTTTTGTTTTGGGTTTGGGTTGAACGAACCTGTGCCTATGCTTATTGTACTAGGTTCATTATCTCTACTTCTTTCTAATTTGTGTTTCTTTTAGGGGAGGGATTAATTTTCTATGTGTTTGTTTTGGATTGAGTTTCCTACTGTATAACTTTGAGCATTTGATTTGACGATTCTATTTCTTAAATATGATGACTAAAATTAGAACCTTTGCTTTTTATGGGATGTATATGTCTCAGGGACTCTTTGAAATGATTCAGGCAACAATTTGTGCTTAGTGATTCATGAAGGTTTGTACTTTAATAAGATTTACTTTTTAAAGTTGGTTGATATTTATTATGGGATTAGATAGTAGCCTAAATTTCAAATCCATCTCTATGGATCAACCCTCAAGTACTATTACTATAAACTGTATGCTGGTGAAAAATCAAAACAAGTTTTGTTGGAGCTGTTGGGGACGGTCATCATGATAAAAAGGATTGCAAGTTGAGTCTTAGTTCAGTTGATTGGGTGATTTTGTTGTTGGTTTTGATTTTGAGTTAGTGCTTATTTAGTTTTAATTTTTCTAAAGTAAGTGGTTTAGAAATTTTGTTTTCTTATTTTTGTGTTTAGAATTCGTATTATGTTTTTTCATTCACTAGGTTTGGTTTATTACTATATAGTTAATTTTATGTCAAAAAACTCAAAGCTATGAAAAGTGCATTAAAATTAGGACAGGTCAGAATTGGAGTTGACATACTATGTGGGTTTTCTATAGGTTTTGTCATTTTTAAGTTCTCTATTCTGATTTTTCTATGCAAATTCAGCGCTTTTTTTTTGCTAATTTGATATTTTTTTGTAGGCTTCTATTACCTTTTGGAGTCTATGTGAATATTTTTGAAATTTTTTAGAATTTCAGAAATAGCTGCAATTTTCAGAACTAATTTTTTTATGCAGTTCTATATTTTCTATAATTTGTTTTTGCATTATTTTAGGTAAGTAAAAATTTAAAAAAAACTATGTCCATGTTCGGCTTTGTTTTGACGAATTTTCTGTATATATCCTTCTGAAATTGGAGCTTTGTTAGATTTTCTAATTATTTTCCTTTCCTTTTCTATTTTTGTGTTGAAAAATCCAAAAAACCAAAAAACAAAAAAGAAAAGACCAAAATACTTTTGTGGCTATGGGAATTGCATGATTGGTAGCGTTGGAGAGCCTTAAAAAAGAAGACTCATTACAATTGAACACGAACCTGAACTGAACCAAATTTGAATCTAAATTAAAAGAAACGGCACAAGAGAGACATTTGAATAATATTTTCTATCCTCCAAGGACCATTTCACTATCATGTTTTTATATGCTTGATCAAGGACCTAATGTGACCTTAGTGTTTATAACTGATTACACTCAAATTCTCCATAAGTTTACTGGTTTAGAGGGTGCATATCTGTTTTTGAGAGAGCTTGAGGAAAGTATGTTCCTTGATACATTTTCCTAATATTTCTGTTAATGAGGTTAGAATGAAATTAATTTCTTTTCCTTTAAAAGATGCTCCTAAAAGATAGATGTATGTTTTGGCTACTAATTTTGGTTCCACTTGGGATGATTTCGTTGATTGTTCTTAAGAAAAAGTTTTTCTAATTCCAAAACTGTAAGACTAAGGAATGAAATCAATCAATTTTTTCACTTGAAAATGTAGTTATTTTAGAAATATTTAGATAGGCTACAGAATTTGTTGGTCCAGTGTCCTCACTATGGTTTAGAACAAACACATCTTTATCAAATTGTTTATGAAGGACTTGACCAACAAACTATAACCATGTTAGAGTCCATACATCAGGGTGAAATTCTCTCTAAGAGCACCATTACCACTTGGGAGTTTTTAGAGGACTTAGCTCAGAGGACCATGTAGTAGGAAACTGCTTGTGATGGCAGCCTATGTTTTAAGTTTGGTGCTAGGGATAGAACGCATGCAGTTTCTAATGTAAGCCATCTTGGATCTAGGATGTTTTCCTATAGAAAATGTTGACGGGGTTATCGATTCAGCAGCCCCAGGCTCCCCAGACATCCTTGGCGTCTTGTTCGCATTGTCAGGTCTTAGACCAAACATTGACTTCGTGTCCTTCACCAATTTTCTACTGGGCAGCACAAAGTGAATATAGCCTACCAAAGACCTAAAAATGACCCATTCTACCCTATAATATTGTGGTTCCTAATTCCCAGCCCATAGTGTTTTTGCAAAACGGCTCCCAGCCTGCTTTCTATCCTTCTAGCTCTTTATAGAGATTGGCTATTCAAGATATGCCTAGTGCACCTAAACCACCACCTTTTATTGCTCTAACTTAGCCTTCTTCTACTGGATACACTAATATTGATAAGATTGATAAGACACCTCATAGTAACATGGAGAGAATGGTGAATACTAGATAGAAAAGATTATGAGAATAATGACTAAATAATTTTCACCGTTAGCATCATCTACGAAGGAGCGAGGTACTTTTCCTGGCTAGCCAAAGGTGAACCCTACGGGTCTTGTTTCTTCGTCTTCTTTAGGTCTTACCCTAAGTGAGAATGTGAAGAAAGTTAATGCAGTTGTATATCTTAGATTAGCTCGAGAGATTCATAATCAAATAGCGATTCAAAGGAAACCATAGATACCCTCACACTTTCTTCTAAAATTCATCGTCTTCTCATTCTTCTATTATAAAGACTGATTCAGCTAGTAATTCAAGGGGTACTACTGATGGTGTCCCTTGTGATTCTTCTTCTGACCAATTTTGTGACCAAGACGAACATAAGGAGAAGGGCTCTACTGATACAATAAATTCTTCACCTTATAAAGATTCTTCTTCTCCTACTACCATTAAGTGGGCACATAAACGCATAGCCCCACTCCCCATAGGTTGAAAGAGAAAGACCAGGCCCATGTTGATAAAACAAGAGAGACTTTCACTAAAGTCAAAATCAACATTCCATTGCTTGTTACTGTTTAGTGGATACCTCCATATGCTAGATTCTTGAAAGACTTATGTATTACTAAGAGTGCCATGAGCATTCTTTGTGGCTTTCTTATCCTCTAGTGCTAATTCTATCATTTCCCATTAGCTCTTAGTTAAGTGCATGGATCCCCGATTATCTTACTATTTCTATAGTCATAAGGGACCAACTATTCATTTAGCATTGCTTGACTAAGGGTCCAATGTTAATTCATTACCTGTCACTAAGTATAAGAGGCTAGGGTTAGGTAAGCTAAGACCTACCAAGATGGTCATCCAATTAGTTGATAGATCGACCAGGTTGCCTGGGGATATAGTCGAAGATATGCTGATTAAGGTGGGTGAATTTAATTATCTAGTAGACTTTGTTGTACTAGAAACTGAGAAAGTACCTAAGGTTGGTAATAAGAGCCCTGTTATTCTAAGCGTTCTTTCTTGGCTACTTCAAATATTCTAATTAACTGTAGAAATGGAATGATAAGACTGTTTTTTGAGCAATATGACTTTAGAGTTGAGCATTTTTTATTTGCAAAGAGAGCCTTCTGAATTTGATGATATAGAGACTTTAACACTTAAATCGGTGGAGGATTCTAGTTTTGATGATGAGTTTGATGATACATTTGCTGCTAAGCATAAGTCTTTTCTAATTACGATGAGCTTGAATATAATGTGTCTTAATTTAATGACTTATGCTCTACTTTTGGTTGTTTGCTTATTTCTACTACTGAGTCTAATTCCCATCCTACATTTGCTAGCTTAAAGCCTCTTTATGATACTCTTAAGTGTTCATTTTTCAGACTTGATGAATCTTTACCTATGATTATTGCTACTGAATTCGACCGAAACCAAAAGAAAAAATTGATTGCCTTACTTAAAGAGAACAAGGATGTCATAAATTGGACTTTAGGCTATTTCAAGGGAATAAGTCCCTTGATTTAGCAACATAGGATCCATTAATAGGATAATGCTAAGCCCTACCTAACCACCACAGGCATTTGAACTCAACCTTAGAAGAAGTAGTAAGAAAGAACTTACATAAGTGGTTGGACGATGGGATTATTTATCTCATTTCTAGTAATGAGTGGATTAGTCCTATTTAAGTTGTTCCCAAGAAGACCGACATTACTCTGATTGGAAATAACAGAAATGAGCTATTTTTTGCTCTAGTCTAGTTTGGGTGGCCGGTTTGTATCGATTATAGAAAATTGAATGTTGCCACAAGGAATGGCCAATTTCCCCTTCCCTTCCTTAACCAAATGTTAGAGAGGTTATTTGGACATTCATTGACTGATTTTTGGATGGATATTGTACCTATACCCAAATCTTTGTTGTTCCTGAGAATCAAGAGAATACTACATTCACATATGCTTTTCATACACGTGCCTTTAGGAGAATATCATTCAAACTATGTACTGTCGTTCCGGTTGAGCATTGTATGAAAATTTTCATGGATGATTTCTCTATGTTTAGGTCTTCCTTTGATGATTGTTCATCTAATCCAAGTAAACTGTTGAGAATACTACATTCACATATGCTTTTAGTACATGGCGCCAAAAACTTCTTATTATTTTATAACGATTAGTTTTAACCGTAAGCGTATGGTTGCCAGTCGTAGCACTTGAGGGTCGGTCCTCAAAGATAACTTATGAAATTAGGTTACAAGAACTCGTCTAACATAAAAATGATTACAGTATCGATTGGCTACTTTAGTAACACAAATTTTACGACAAGTAATATCAATAGGTTAACTTAAACCTACAAAATAAGCTCCTCTACGCAAAAAAATTTAGTGAAATTACCACATGATTCTATCATTTCAATCTCAATCTCAATCAAAAGCAGACCAACACCAATAAGACAAACAAAATTAGGCAAATTAAGCAAAGTAGCATTTAAGCTTTATCAAACTGCTAGCTTGGCAAGCTTAACCAGTATAAGCAAATTCGAGACCAACATCATTGCCTCTATGCCTTTTCATTCCTAACCATTGATAGGCCGAAATCACAACTACCTATATGGGACTTGAGCTTCTACTTCGTAAAACAGGCCCAAGTGAAATAGGGGAGGGAAAATTTGCACACTAAATTCAAAGCTTAGGCTAATTGTTTGCAATTTTAATACCAAAACCTAGAATTCCACTTGAGTATAACTAAAGGAGAATCAATTAAACCAAACTTAATAGTCTAGAATCATATCTAAAATTGAAAAATAGAATGAAAAGCAAAATGAAATTTGTAAACTAGACTACTGCTAGCCTAATATGCTACCCTCAAATTCTCTGCTTCGACCTCCCTCTAAAGACCCCCTGAAACATCGCCGTTCGTATCCTCAATTAATTACCTTCATTAACTCCTTTGTAACCGATCAATTGATGATGGACATGAAGGAGGAGAGAGAGAAGGAGTAATGGTTATGGTGTGAGGAAGATTAAGAAGTAGAGCGTCAGTTGAGGCTGAGGAAGAAGAAGACGAAGGCTTGAAGGGAAGGGCAAACTGCCTTATTTTCAAGCTTCGGGTTATGGGTTGTAAGGATGAAGAAGAAGAAGTGAAGGGTTGGAGGTGCATTTTATATCACCTGCATGGCATGCCTGCATAAGTGAGAAGGCACGCTAAAGAAAGAGAGAACAAATTGGCCAGGCCCAGTGAGAAAAACAAAAAAAAATGGAAAGGAGACCGGCCCACAAGGAAAAAAATGAGGAAAAGAAAAGAAGGAAAGAGAGAGGGGAACAGGTCTGGGGAAATTGTCTGGGCGAGACCTAGTTGAGGAAAGGGGGAGAGGAGACCCGCCTGGGCATGTGGGCTCCTAGGCTGCTAGGCCAAGAGAGAGAGAAGAGAGAAGAGAGAGAATGGGAGAAGGAAGAGAGAGAGCCGGGCTGGGCTTGCAACTAGACCGAATTAGGCTCGGTTCTTGTCTTTCTTTTTCCTTACTTGACTTGATCCAATTCTACTTATTTTTTTTTTTCAAATTTTTCAATTCCTACAAAATAAATAAAATAATATTAAAATCCTAATCAATAATTTATTTTGAGCAAATATTAGATATTAAAAGGGCATAAAATATTGTAATTTTAGTTGAACAACATGCCTTTAGGAGAATATTGTTCAAACTATGTAATGTCGTTCTGGTTTAGGATTGTATGAAAATTTTCATGGATGATTTCTCTATGTTCGGGTCTTCCTTTCATGATTGTTCGTCTAATCCGAGTAAACTGTTGAAAAGGCACAGGCAGAAAAATCTGAATCTAAATTGGGGAAATGTCATTTCAGGGTGAAAGAGGGAATAATCTTAGGCCATGTTATTTCTAGAGATGGGATTGAAGTTGATAACTTAAGACTGATTTGATTGTAAATCTTCTCCTTCTACTTGGGTGAAAGAGTTAAGTTCCTTCCTTGGACATGCTGGCTTTTCTTGTATTTTCATTAAAGACTTTGGTAAGATAGTCAAGCCTTTGACCAACCTTTTAGCTAAGGCATTTACTAATCTTAAGGAAGTCTTAACATATGCTTCTCTTCTTCATCCTTTTATCTGAGGAGAACTGTTTGAGTTAACGTGTGATGTATCTAATTATGTTGTTAGTGGTGTCTTAGGGCAACATGTAGGTAGAAAAACTCATGTTACATATGATGCTAGTCACACTCTAGCTGATTCCCAATAAAACTATAGTGTACTTGAGAAAAAGTGTTTCCTTGTGATCATTAGTTTTGAGAAATTTAGATCTTACCTGACTGTATCTCACATCATTATCTATAGTGACCACTCTTCCATTAAACACCTTTGCTCAAGGATGGATGTTAAGCCTAGACTTGTCAAATGGATTTCGCTTTTACAAGAATTTGCTGTGAGATTAGAGATAAGAAAGGTTCTCATAACCTAGTTGCTAAGCACTTCTCTAGGATTACCTATGATAAACATTTTTGAGTCCCATATTATTCCTGAATGTTTTCCTGATGAGCATTTGCTTGTGCTCCACCATAACTCTTAGTATTATGATATTGTGAACTATTTGTTATCTGGTAGGTTACTTAAGGATTGCACTAAGAATGATAGAGATCGATTCTTCTGTCTTGTGAAATTCTTTGTATTCCAGATCATGAGGTTAGAAGTGCCTTTTCTTTTTATCATGACCAAGCATATGGGCACATTTCAATGGGAGAACGAGAGTAGCCAAAGTGCTTTAGTGTGGTTTCTATAGGCCTATCTTGTTTAGGGGTGCTTTTCAGTATTGCAAGAATTGCCCTAGTTGTCAATAATTGGGTACGATTAGTAGGAGAGATACGATGTCCCTTGATCCCATCATTATAGTGGATATTTTAGATGTATGTGTTATAGTCTTTATGGGACCATTTCCATCTTTTTTTGGAAATGTGTATATTCTGTTCGTGATGAACTATGTTTTCTAAGTAGGTAGAGGTCGTCTCTAATAAGACCAAGGATGTTAAAATGGTTATAAAGCTCCTTAGAGACAACATTTTTACTAGATTTGGCATACCTGGAGCTATCATTTGTGATTAGAATAGCCACTTTATAAATAGGTCTTTGATGCCTTATTGAAGAAGGTACTCTATAGTCCATAAACTTACTACCTTATACCATCCTTAAACTAGTGGCTAGGTAGAAGTGTCCAATAGGTAAACTAAGCATATATTCTTGAAAAGACTGTAAATAGGAGCATAAAGGGGCCATATAGGATGACTTTTAAGACTCCCTTAGGTATGTCACCTCCTAGGGTTGTCTATGGCAAGCCTTGTGATCTCCTTATTGAGATTGAGGATCGGGCTTGGTGGGCAATCAAGACGCTTAATTGTGATTTGAATGAGACCATTGAGGAGAGGAGACTTGAGGCATATGAGAGTGCTAGATCTTATAAGGAGAGGGTTAAATTGTTTCTTAATAGGCACATTCTCAAGAAGGATTTTTTTTCCCAGGCATGAAAGTGCTTTTAGATGACTTTAAGCTCTATCTTTTTTCTAGAAAATTGAGCCCCACTGGACAGGTCTATATGTTGGTTCTCATGTTTTTCCAAACGGTGTAGTCGAAATATAGGATCCTGAGAGCAATGCTATCAAACTAAATCATCATAAATTGAAGTAGTTTTAGAGCTACCTAGCACAGAGGTTGTAGAGTGTCTAGTGCTCCGCAAGCTGGTTTTATGAAGAATAATATGTTGTTGAGTTAGTTCGGGTGCATCTAGAACCGGACCTAGTTTGATTGAACTGTATTTCCCTTGTTTCTATTTTTCTTATTTATTTTATTTTATTTTTGTATGTATTTGGTGATTTTTATTTTCTTTTATATATATATGTTGCTATATTTGATTTTCTTATTTTCTTTTTGGTTCTACAGTCTTTTCATTTTTCTTTTTGAGTTTTCTTTTCGTTTTGTAGATTTTTTCTTTTTTCTTTTTCTATTTCATTTCACTCCCACTAAGGACTTTCTGCGATCATGGTGTGGGGTTGGGGAAACTATATTTCAAAAAGAAAATCAAGAAAGAAAACAATTGAAAAAACTAAAATGATTTTCTGTTTTGATCTTAGGGAATTAATGCTATGTTGATTGACTATCTTCTTTCGTACCTTACCTGTTAATATCAATGGGTTGGGCATAAAAGAACTTAGCCCAAAGTGCTACATTTTATGCCTTGTCCTAACTCTCGACATTTCTATGCCAAGCTATCTTGACTTGGTTGATGAGCCTATTGATATTTCGAGGCTTAACAACTTCATCTTATATTTTTCTTAAAGAAGGTTGCCTACATCTAGATCTCTTCAAATTCCATAAAAACTAGATCCTTACTACTAATCATTATTGGTGTGTTTTTTTTTTTTTTTTGTGTTTATTCCATGATTACATCCCTAATACTTCCTTTGATTCTTTTTAAAATTGCATTTAGCATGTACATTATGGCAATATCATAGAAGTGTTCTGTTTTTTGTGAACCACAATAGCCAAATTGCCACCCTGAATTGAATGTTTTGCCCTTGTTACCCCTTTGAGCCGTTGGCCATTTTTAAATTTATTGTAGGCCATCTACCCCTTGGTCAAAAAACATTTCCTATTACTCAAGCCAAGGCTACCAGAGCAACACTTCAATATTGGATGTTTGGTAGCCTTTAGGTGTTGATGTAATTGGTGATCGATTTTGGTTCTTTTGGAGTGGTAAGGGGGTGTTGACTTGCTTATGAGATTTCTCTCTTGTATGGGTTGTGTTTGTTTTGATTATTTAGAAACTGAGTTATGTTGTACGTGCCATTCATTACATTTTTCTTTCAAAAAACAGAAAAAAAAAAGAGGCAAAGAGGAAAAATGAAAAAGTTTCTAAGGAGAAAAACAAGAAAATTTTCAAAAAGTAAAAAAATAAAAAAATATCATGTCAATGAGAATGTTTTGCATGGTCATTGTGTTTATTCATTTTCAGTTGATAATTTTCATGGGAAGTGTGCTTATTTTATCAGAAGTGGTTGGGAGCATATATGTGTGGTATAGTTTGTGGAAGTGTTTGGTTGTTCATTAGTCACTCCGCTTTTAGCTCATTATTTACCAAATTGATTTTCATTCTCTTATCCTTTACCCTTAGCCCAATCATAGCCCCTTTAAAGGCTTCTTAATTATCATGTTATATTTTTGTGTCAAAGTAATGGAGGATTGAAAGCCCTAAACAAGCCTATTGTAGTTTACATGATTGAAAGATGAATTGAGTGATCCTTGTTATATCCTAAACATCTAAGCGAGAGTGTTCCTCATATTCCTTAAAAGGATGTTCTACATGTGAGGCTTGTTCATATCTTCTAGGTGGGGTGAAAGATGGTGTGTGGATGTCGTCAATGGGGATTAAGAGCTTTTTGATGTGTACATTGTGTTTATTTGTGATCTAACGCCTAGGTTACTTGCGTGATGTGGTTGATTGGAACATGTATATATTTTCACCTGCTTTGTATATATAAGTTTTTCCAAACAAAAAAAGATTTTCTTCTTTCGATTTTCTTTTTGCTCAAAGAATTTGTAGTTATATCTTTTGCAAACCCTCACGAGATAATACTCGTCATCTAGGGATAAGCTAGGGGTTTAAAGGGTTTGTTGTGCACATTAAGTGCAACCGTGATTCTTATGGAATTGATATGGAGTTTTTTTTTTCCTGGATTTTCAGATTTATTTTACTCGATATTGATCAAAATTTATGTTTTAGGGTATTGTATAACCCAAAAGTGTGTCCATTTTATGCCCTTTATTATGTAATATATGCTCAAAATAAATTATTAAGCTAAGATTTTAATATAAGTTTTTGTTTACTTTGTAGGATGTGGAAATTTCAAAAGAACGACTAAATTGATTGCCAAAAGAGATGGAAAAAAGTGCTAGACCAAATTGGAAACTAGCGAAAAAAGAAAGATCCTAAGCCCATGGCCTAGCAAACGCCAAGCCCAAGCCCGATTCATCCCTTTCTCTCATGGGAAAAGGCCTGCACCTTCCTTTCCTATAAACCAAACATTCCAAACCCCCTTTTCTCAGCTTTGCTTTTTCTTTGTCCCCTTGATGCATGCATCACATGTTCCTTCACCATCTCTCCTCTTTCACTTCCTAATAATGCTAGCTCCCTTTTATTTTAATTTCTCCTCCCTTTCTTAGTAACCCACGCATAGACCCCCTAATCCATCTTCCTCTTTCTTTCCTCCATGGCACATAAAAATGCCTCTTTCCCCTTTCTTCTAATTTTATTTTTTACTATTCAGCTTCATCCATTCCCAAAAATCATTATCATTAATCAAACATTCAGTACCCTCTATCTTCATCCATCTAACTCTCTCTCATCAATTTCGATGAATAATTGAGCTTTGGTGGAGTGGTTACAAGGGGTTTTAATTAATGTTTAATGGAGGTAAGTGAGAGCTTTGGCTGTGTTTTTAGCTATAAGGAGGGCTCAAGATGGATTCAAGCATAGCATAAAGTATAGTTACTTAGTCTCAATTCTGGTGTTCAATTTCGTTTTCGTTTTTAATTTAAAATCTAATTTAGTCTTACGAATATGATGCAATTAATCTTGATGTTGTTCAATTTGTTTGGAACTCTTGATAATTGGCTTTGAATTTGCGAAGTTTGGTTTTGAATTTGGGTTTTGAATTTGATTAAGTTTTAGCTCTATTTCCCCATTGACGGTTTGAGTTTTTGTTTCCTATTCTAGATGGTATTCAAGTACAATTATATAGGTTTCCAACTTTAGTCCTTCCTTTGGCTGTGCCTAAATTCGAGAAATTGATCAAGTTCATATGTAATCTTATATTATTATGGATTCGTGGCTTTGTTATTGGATTATCATGTGGAAAGGGATTTGGATTCCTTGCCATTGCTGCCACTTGCCTTTGAACATTCAATTCCATGCCCAGCTCTGAGATTTTGTTCTGGGTATGGGTTGAACGAGCTTGGTTCTATGCTTGTATGGTTTGGTTCATCGTCTCTCTTTCTTCCTAATTTGTGGTTTTTTCTTCAAGGTTAATCTGCCATGTGTCTATTTTGTATTGAGTTGCCCAATTCATAAGCTTGAGCATTTGATGATATGATTCTATTGCTTGAAAGCCTTCAATTTTCCTAAGTTGGATATGTCTGCAAGACTCTTGGAAATGATTTAGGCACCAACTTATGCTTACTTTCTTCTAATCAGTTGGTTGCTAAAGATTTATAGTCTAATAAAAGATTTACTTTTTTAAGTAGGTTGATATTTACTGTAGGATTAGTAAATAGCCTAAATTTCAAATCTAGCTCTGTATATTGACCCTCAAGTAATGTGGCGATAAACCATAAGCATGCAAAAATATCATAACAATACCCCTTGGTGTTTCAAGAGAGTGAATTTTTCAGTTAAGTTTATATCTTTTAGCCTTTTTAACCAATAACCAAAGCTAATAGGAATACAAGGTGTCTTAGTTAGAAAATTATGGAAGAAATTAAGCAACACTTGGATCCATGTAGGCAATGGTTGGAATCATGCTCTAACAATCCCAATGAGGACACCATTATAGCTTAGAGAACATGCCCTTTGTGCCGCTAAGGGTTGGAAAGAAGTTGGCCTAATAGAGTCATGCCAAATGTCAAGTGCTTCCTCCCAATCTCCTTGGTCTTCAAGGGTACTCTAATGTTTTTGTTCTATCCGTGTCGGAAGTCTTAAAGTTAGTTAAGGATCCCTATTTGTCTTTCTCCTAAACCTTTTTTTAGAATCAAAATATGGTGGCAATTTTCTCATTTCTAGAGAAAGAAGATTTTTCTTTTTCTTAACTCCCATTATTATGGCTTGTGAAGGTACAATGGGCCCTTAGAGAAGGAACCATTAGAGCTGCTTTGTAAGGCCCTCGTTAATGAGCTTAAATTCCACGGTAGGGGGAATGACACCAATAACAACTATTGCAAGGAAGATGGCAATGCTACCAAATGAATTGTAACTAGTATGGATGATCTGATAGCCAAATGGAAAAACAATTTGAGGCTGAGTTTAATGGACAACAAAAACTCATTAAGTGAACTTGCTAAAAAGAGGCATAAGCATAAGGCTGAAAATGAAAGAGAAGATGATGTCCACTTTATTCCTTGGATACATAGAGAAAAAATAACACCAATGGATCAAAGGATCAAAAAGTTAAAGCAACTTTTAAAAAAGCTCTCAACTATTTAGGAATCAATTTTTAGACCCAGGCCTTTATGTATCGATCGTAAAAGGGAAATTGCTTCCAAAGTTTTCCCTTTTGGAAAACTCAGAATTCACAAGCTTACGCAATCCGTCTTCTCATTTGAGTAATTTTATTAATATCATTGCTTCCAAAGTTTTCCCTTTTGGAAAACTCAGAATTCACAAGCTTACGCAATTCGTCTTCTCATTTGAGTAATTTTATTAATATTATAAGCATACAAAGGATATACAAAGCCCTTTCCCTTAAGGGTTCCCTAGAAACAATGGATAGCTGGTTTCATTCCCTTGATATACACAAGGTTAGTATTTGGGAAAGTTTAACTAATGAATTCCTATCACAATACTCCTATAATATGGAGCTGCCTACCATACTCTACAACATAGATTTACTAAAATAAGGAGAAAAAGAAATTTTGCAAACTTTCTTGGAGGGAAAAAGAACCCTTGATCCTAAGTCTTCTTGAGAGGAAAGAACATATCCACATGATTATTAGAATCTCTGTCTAATTTCCACCGACACCTATGGTTTCAACCTTTAAACACATTCATACAAGTTCATGATGGTGGGATGTTGCTAAAACAAGAAACGTAAAATGTACTAAAGAAGGACTATCACGATAGTAAAAATGCCTTTAAAGTTAAGAAGGCATCCACAACCTCTAATGCTAAAGCAATAAATGAGGCTAATATAGTAGAGTCCTCTTGACCTTGTCGCCCCTATGGAGTCTGCAACACACTTGAAATGAAGCTTACAAAGGCCCTGAAAAATGTTTGAAAGTGAAGGGCTTCTTAAGCCCAATGGGCCCATACACGATGCACCTCAGGGAAAACGAGGTGAGAAATATGACATTAATGCTTACTGTAATATAACCACCTAAAAGGCATTTCACCAATCAATATTTGGCATTAGAGCATGCTATCCAAGATCATTAGATAATGGAGCCTTACCCATCCTAAAGCTAGCTTAAACCTAACAATCAGGTGAATTGATTAAGCTATGTGCTTGCGATTTTTATCACAGAAGAACTTGACCCATTACCCCTCATTGGGAATAAAATCAACAGAACAGATGACCAACAAAACACTTGGATGACTCCCTTCATCCTAATTAAATTCACTCAAGTGAAATGGGATGAAGGGGAGGAAGTCCAACATCTCACCCACAATGGGAGATGCTACACAACCCGGGGAATAGCCAAGTCCAGTCATCACAGCCCAAGAATAACAAGAGGATCCTATCCTCGCTATTTTGAAAAAGACAAAGGCTAACATTATCATATGGAAGCTTTTAGCTTCCTTTATAACCATTGTGAGGCACTTTTAAAAGCCCTCATAAATATGGAGGTCCTACTACATACCGACCATGAGGAATTGGTCCATTTCTTTGCAACTAAGAATTCCTCTTCGACCATAACTTTTGACAATATAGACCTTTCCCTTGAACGGATAAAAACAGAGCAATGCTTTATATCTTACAATAACTTGTAGAAACAAGTTGATACCCATGACCTTAGTGGACAACGGATCATCAATAAACATATGCCTACTAAGAACAATAAAGAAATTGGGTATGACTAAAGCAGACATGACCCCTTCAATCCAAGATTTACATGCTTATGATAGTACACACAATTTCATTTTTAGGACTTTTCCCCTTAACACAGCGGTAGGTGAATAAAATAATGGTAACCTTCTAGGTCATAGACATTCAGGGTTCCTTTAGCCTCGTACTTGGTCGCCCGCAATTGTATGACCAAAAGACAGCACCCTAAGCTTTTCATCAAGAAGTCAAGATGATAGTTAAAGCACTATCATAACTATAAGTGTTGATTCGATGATCAGTACGATTTAAAAGAGAGCTCTTATTGTGCTGGTTAACCTCAATGGCTATGATATAGATATTTGGAGCTTTGTGGCCAATGAATGTGTTATCATCGAGTCAAAGATGAAGTCCTACTTGACTTCGATCCCTTCTCTAACTGAAATGTGAATGTTATGATAACATGGCCTACTTGCTTGGAATCCAGCTAGGGAAAGAATCTAGAATGCCCATTTTTCTCCCTTATGCAACCTTTTGGTTTGCCTTTTCGTCTTACGCTATAATCCCACTCCTTAAGAGCATCAACTAAAGATTCGTAAGAAGAAATAAAAAAATCATCTAAAAGACAAAGAGATCGATTCATATAATGTACCTCCTTGCCTTCCAATCCTTAACATAACTTTTATAACAGAAGAAGAGGACGCACCCTTCTATGGTACCCTGAATCAAAACACATCCCCCACCTTAGGGAATTCAATCTGAGATTTGAAATCCTTTGTAAACATCGTCTATTGGATGAAAAGGTCTATTTTGCTAAAAATAAAATACGCTTAGGCTATGAGGCCAACCAAAACCACTTCATGTTGCTATTTGAGGTAGAGAAAATAAAGCATAAAGATCCAAGATGAGTGCCGGCAATGTTCAGCCAAGGATTTGATATAATAGAGATGATCACCAATGCCGATGAAGAGAGGCATAGTGAAATGTTAGGGGCCAGCCACAACAGAAAGAAAGGGGTTCAGCTGACCATTGGAAAGATTGAGGGCCTTGTGCTAAAACTGATGTACTCCTTCAAAATTTCAATAAAATGAGTGTTTCTAATTGTGATCCTTGTGTTTTAACTAATGAAGTGATCTCCCAATATGCTAAATGGGTAATGAACAAAAACATAATAAAACTACTGTCATGTAAGAAACATGAATAATAAATATTAGAATTTACAAAGAACCAAAGGAGCTTAAATTAGGTTAATTCTTGACTCCTTAGGAGGACAAGTACTTTACTCACCTCCCAAGAAAATTTAAGGACATTTTCGCATGGTCCTGAAAAGATTTACTTCAAATAGAACGAGAAATGGCTGAACATACAATCCCATTATATCTAAATGCGAAACTTGTCAAGTAGAAATTCCGTCGAATAAAACCCGAGTGAGCCGTAAAGTTAAAGGAGAAGTGTAAAAGTTACTGGATTGTAAGGGTATCTAATTATGCCAGATTTGTAGCCAACATTGTTCCAATCCCTCGGAAAGGTAGATGGGTCCAATGCTTGTGGAGTTATGAGAGTTGAATAAGCCAAGTCCAAAGAATGACTTTTCTTTGTCGCAAATCGACTTGCTAATAGAAAACATGGTCTGATATCTCCTATTGTCATTCATGGACGGTATATCGTGTATAAGAAAATTAAAATAGCCAAAAAGGATTAAGAAAAAAACCACATTCATTATGTAATGGGGCATTTTTTAACTACAGCATGATGCCTTTCAATGTAATAAATGTTGGTGCGACGTATCAAAGAATAACCCAAACATTGTTTGAGATGATGTATAAGGAGGCCAAACTCTATGTGGATAACATGATTATCAAATAAAAGAGACGGGAAGGAATTGTCCACGCTCTCAGGAAATTCTTCAAAAGACTATAAAAATACATCATGCGCTTGAACTTATAGCAGCGCACTTTAGAGGTTACCTTGGGAAAGCTTTGGGATATGTAGCCAGCTCAAGTGGAATCGAGCTCTATCTATCTAAGTTAAGCCCACCATTAAAATGCCTCTTTCTAATATGGAAAAGAAAATCCGAAGTTTCCTTAGGCGTGCCCAACTCATTAGTCGTTTCATTCTAAAACTGACAATGACCTACAAGCTAATTCTTAGCAGATCAAGGAAAACTCTGCATATAGATGGGATGAGACTTATTAAAAGGCTTTCGACAAAAA
>NCQV01048627.1:0-14413 GCA_002740545.1 Lophocereus schottii
ATTCTAGGTTTTTGTGAATTGACGTCGATGTTATAATTGAACTCTCACTTAACATGCCAGGTACTCGACTAATCGCCTGCGAGGGTCGTATTCATGTTTGTAATTGGGGTTTAGGAGATTAATGAGAGTTAAATCCTCTACTTAGAGCGGCTTTGTGAGCGATTGAATTTCTTACCATGCAAATAGTTAGGGTTTCAATTGGGAATTAACGGTTACACAATCCTGTGGTCTCGCAACTCTAGTTTCATAAAAATAGATAACTAGAATAAGTTGACTAGTCTAATGACCTTTAAGAGAAGGCGTAGATGCATTTAACTTGTAACCGTTCCATTTCGGTTGTCTCGTGGGCGAATTCACAAGATCTAGTTTATAATCCAAAAGAACATCAAAGTGTGATGAACCCCAATCCAGGATCCTTGTCACAATTGATTTAGATAAAAGCAGTAGCTTTAGATTGAATAGAATTAATGCCCAATAAAACCCATTCTACTAGACTCTAGCCTAATTGAGTATTAAAAGTTCGTTCGGTGGTTGAAACTGAGTTCCTTGTGGACACGACCCATACTTGCCGTTGCTGGCTACAACTGGCACCGTGCACTTGCAGTAATTTTTTACTTCAACAAGTTTTTAGCGCCGTTGCCGGGGAACTTCATTGTTTCAACATCGAAAGCAATTTTAAACGCTTTAGATTAGGCTTTTTCTTTTTCTTTTTCACTTTTCCTTTTCCTTTTCCTTCTTGTGTCTGTAGCTTTGCTTGAACCTGCATATGCTTGATGTAGTTTTTGGCTTTGTAAGCATAGGCACAGTCAGAGGGGGCGACCACTCATCCCCTTTGACCCTGAGATAGAAACCACTGCACGAAGGCAAAGCGGTGTAAGGAAGAGGCAATTACAATAAGACAGCACCATGGCCGAGAGAAATCCTAGGGTTTTGCGGGACTATGTCCTACTACAGGCCACCGGCCTCACCTCCTCCGTTGTGAATCCGGCCATCGAAGCGAACAACTTCGAGCTGCGGCCTGCCCTTGCATCCTTTGTGGAGAAGGATCAGTTTAGTGGGTATCCCACGGAGAACCCTCATATTCACTTTCGCAACTTCCTGGCGAAGTGTGACACGATCAAGCTCAACGGGGTCTTTGCTGATGCCATCAAACTTCAGCTCTTCCCCTTCTCGCTGACGGACCGAGCCAGTGACTGGCTCCTTAATGAAGAGCCTAATTCCTTCACCACATGGGAGGCCCTATCGACTGCATTTCTGAGCAAGTACTTTCCCCCGAGTAAGACCGCTAAGTTGAGAGCGGAAATCACCTCCTTCTCTCAACGAGGCGACAAGTCGCTTTATGAGGCATGGGAAAGGTTCAAGGATCTTCAACGCCAATCACCCACCACGGAGTACTCGACTGGCTTCTAATCCAAACCTTCTATAATGGATTAGAACAGTCACTGAAGATGTCAGCTGACGCCGCGGCTGGTGGCGCACTTATGGGGAAGTCGATAGAGGCTGCAAAGGCCTTACTGGAGGAGATGGCCTCCAACAACTATCATTGGTCCGGCGAGAGGGCAACCCTAAGAGGACTAGTGGAGTTTATGGAGTGGATACTGTGGATATGCTGACCAATAAGGTGGATGCTTTGGTGCAGCGTTTTGACAGGCTTAGAACTCCCTCCACAGGGAGTTTAGTGGGTAGTCCCTCAGGGGTGATGTTTGAGGTTGGGGTCCCTTGTGATATTTGTGGCATTCAAGGCCACATTGCTGCTGAGTGTCAATCCGTTTTCCCAAGCGTTGAGCATACCAATGCAATGCAAAACTATGGCCCACGCCTCCACCACAGAACAACCCCTACTCAAATACATATAACCCCTGTTGGAGAAATCATCCTAACTTCTCCTATCGGAACAACAACCTAATGCCACCCAATGCCTCTCAGCCCCCTGGTTTTCAACATAGGGCACCCTATAACCCATCTACCCTACAACCACCTCCACAACCCAAGTCTAACCTAGAGAACCTTATGGAGCGCTTCATAGCAACCCAAACCAAGACAAATGAGGTTCTGAGTGAGCAAATCAATCAACTGAACTCCAAATTCGATGCCATAGCCTCCTATCAAAAGGTGATGGACACTCAGATTGCACAGATTGCTCAACAGGTTAGTAGTTTGTCCCGACTGCATGGATAACTGCTGGGCCAGCCTGAGGTCAACCCCAGGGGTCACATCATTGCCGTTTATACGGGAAATGAGGGCGTTGAGGAAAGCCCTGTGATGGTACTTCAGGAAGAGGCCCCAATTCCTATTTCTATAGGAACAACTATATTGAAGAAGGAAGGGGTTCTAAATGAAGAACAAGAGGGTCATCAACCTCCTCTAGTCTGACCTTATCAGCCTCCTGTTCCTTACCCTCAAAGGTTAGCCTGGGCTAAGCTCTCTCAACTTGAGCCCCGGTTCACGCGATTCATGGACGTCCTAAGGAGGGTTTACGCTGATACCCCTTTTTTGGAGGCTCTTAAGAAAGCACTGGCCTAACTCAAATTTTTGAGAGAGCTCCTTCCCAAGCACGGTGAGCTTGAGGGAGTTCCAGTGTTCCTTATAGGGGAGGTCTGCAGCTCAATCTTTCAAAATCAGTTGCCATCAAAGTTGCAGGATCATTGTAGTTTCTCTATCCTGTGCTATATAAGGGGTACGTAAATTGAGAAAGCCCTTTGTGATTTGGAGGCCAGTGTGAGTTTAATGCTGCTTTCTCTGTGCCAGAAACTTGAATTGTTGCATCTGAGGCCCACCACCACTCTCATACAGCTAGCAAATGGCACCCTCAGGCGACCTGAGGGTGTTGTGGAGCACGTTCCTGTCCATGTTGGTAAGTTTACCATCCCCTATGACTTTATTTTGATGGAAATGGATGAGAACTCCCAAATCCCTATCATCCTTGGGAGGCCATTTCTGGCTACTACAGGGGCAGTGATCGATGTACAGGCAGGAACTATATCCTTCCAGTTTTGTGGTGAGAGGGTCGATTTCTGTTTCCCTCCTCAAATACCTTCTTCAGTTCCTGCCCTTTTCTCACCTCCTGAAGGCCTTGTATATCCTACCCAACACGCAGCTAATTCTGGTGTTATAGTGTTTGACGGGGATGGAGGGCCTAATATGAGGTCAGTAGCGCTATCTGATTTACATCCATCCATCCCTGCTGCTCTTGGAGGCGTTACCTTTTGCCATGGGGAGGTTCTAAAGCAACGTCATTCATCACTTCACCATCTTCACCTCCCTCCTTCTGGTCATCATCTGCCAGTTTGAGGTAATGGTCAAGCTAAGGATCTAGAACAAGCGTTTCTTGAGAGGCAACCCAAGCTTTATTGCTTTCAAAAAAAAAAAACCAAAAAAATCAAACTCAAATCAAAAAAAAACAAAGGGGGTAACACGGGGGCAACGTGCCTCGCGGCACCCCGTGCCCTCTTTCTTCAAAAAAAAAAGAGAGAGAGAGAGAGGAGGAAAAACGGGCCGGGCAGCGATGTGGCACGGTGGCACTGTGCCGTACGGCACGACCGTGCCACTTTAAAAAATGCCGAAACGCCCGATTTCTTCCTCTTCTTCCATTCGACCTTCTTCCTCTCTCTATCTCTACTGCGTAGCTCTCCCTCTCTCTCCATCCCAACTCACTCTTCCATTTTAACCTCTCAAATTCTCTTAATTTCTTGCCAAATTCTACCCCACCAATTCCTCCCCTTTTCATCTCAAAGTCCTTCAATCCCAAATCTCATTTTCTCTCTCTAAAACTCCGACCTCCATTGTTGAGGTCCAAGGTTGTAGAGAGCGAAATTGACCATTCTCCTGCTCTTTTCGCCTCCTCTTGGGTCCAGATCTGTTTTTATTTACACAATGGGCAAGAAACGCATTGGGGAATCTTCAAAGGGTCTATCCCTACCCAAGAAATCATCCCGGCCAACCTCTTCTTCAACTGTGCCTGCTTCTACTAAAGGTACCAAATATGCTTACCCTCGTATTTTACCTACTAGCACTAGGGATTTACAGTTTGTGAATAATGAACAAAAATCCCGATATGAGCTTTTAGTCACTAGGGACACTAGTGAGCAAAAATATTTTCATGCTGATTCCTTGCGCTCTTTGGGACTTTTGGATGATTTGTTGACCCTACTTGGTAGGTTAGGATGGACCGAATATACCAACATGCAATGCACATCCTGTGACCCCCTTATGGTTGAGTTCTTAAGTTCGTTAGCTGTTGATTGGGATGGTAGTTATAATGGAAGTCACCATTTATTTTTGAATGTTTAACTTTGATCACCAGATGAGTTTGAGAATGTTTAATGACCTTTTGCGACTCTCGGTGGTCGATGGGGTATATAGGGACGTACCCTCTTTGTGGCGACCTGATCCCGTTTGGTTGAGCATCACCTACCCCAGACGGAAAGAGTATACTGATAGGTGGGGGCGACCTAGGGTCTTTAACCCTCGACAGGCAAAGGCTACTGACATTTGTAATGTTAACTTCGATACCTTTAGCGCCTAACGGCGAACATTGTTTTCGGCCCAATGACAACCAGAATGGTTGTCAGAAGGCCGAACTGTTTATTATCTGGTGTGCCCTATCAGGCACCCCTCTCGACACGGGAGCCTTTATAATCCACCACTTAACGGAAGTAGCCAAGATCAGTAACCGGAATGTCCTTAGCATTGGCAGTACTGTTACCGCCATTACTATTGCCTTAGGCTACGGCTCGAGACTCTCTATTCTCGAGCCCCATTTTCTAGGTGGTCACCTTGACCTTTGTACACTCCAGCACATGCACATTATAAATACCTGAGGTGACACCATTAGGTACCGCCACCACAAAACCATCCTTTTCCTCCTCCCTAACCCTGAGCGCACCACGGTCGCCAACAAACGCAATTGGAATTGCGATCGGAGGATTATAAGGGCAACTGTTCTTCCCTGAGAGGAACAGTTAGAAGCTGATGCCGCCATTGAGTTTGATGAGGGCAACGAGAGTGAGGAGGGTGGTGATGAGGGTGATGATGCTCCCGAGGCCGAGGCCAGTGGTGCCCCTACCCATCCCGAGCCCACCCCGCCACCACCACCCCTTCACCCACCGTTCCCTTATGAGATGGGCGGCTCTTCATCCTCCACGGCCTACTTGCCACTCGACCCTTCTTTTCTCCAGTCCTTCTCCACCATCCAAATGGAGGTGACGGGTCTTCGAGAGGGTTTTAGTGGTATACACCACGATATCCAGCACATTTCTGGGCGCATGGATTCCATTGAGGAGGGTGTGAGTCAGTTTCACGGTTATATTGACCGCCAAGAGCAGCGAGAGTTAAGGCGGATATAGCGTGAGGACAAACGGGTCATTAGAGAAGCCCGTCAGTACGAGGAGAGACGGAGGATGAACAAACTGTTTTGGCGCCAGTCCAAGTCGATTCGGCAGCTGGAGGAGCGTTTTCACTCTTTCCCGGGCGCCCCTGCGAGTTCGTCATCCCCTTCACCTTTTGATCTAGGTGGCTCCTCGCATTTCTCCCCATTCTCCCCGCCCTTCTGGCCTCCCCCTGGGCCCGACGGTGCCTAGTGACTATCTACTATTTCCTCTTCCCCCTTGTTTCACACACTTCCTATCTTTTTCATTGAGGACAATGAACAGTTCAAGCATGGGGGGTGAGCTCATGAGCTGTTTTCGTGATGATTTGTGGTAGATGTTGGTTTGTATATATATCTGTTTGTATATAGCATTCTTACATATGTTTAGTTTTTGTTCTAACTTAGGTGAATTTTTAGGGTGCATATATGCGTTGTATATATTTTCTTTTCTAACCCTTGGTCTCAAGTGGACATATGTTGAGTGGAGCTTCACAAGACTGCGAGGTAATTCCTCCAACTCTTCTCTTCATTTATCTACTAGTCGACTACTTAGGGCGATTTACTGCTTTCAGTACAAAAAAAGGAAAAAAAAAAAACTTTTCAAAACCCCTCCTATGACGATAACCAAGGCAGTGAGGATCAGTTGGTTGATATGGTTGTGTACACTTGTGGTTTCTTTGTGGCAAAATGCTTTTGGTTGATGATTTTGGAAACGTTTTGACCACATTGTTTGGTTTGCATTCTTGTTTGCCCGTGAAACCCCCTCATCATGATTGATTATCCCTTTTAAGTAGGACATCTCTGGGGTTGGTTGTATTGTCTGGTAGTATGACCCGTGAGATTTTGAGCATATAGACTAATCCGTCAACTTAGTCTCATATTCTTTTTCATGTGTGTCTCTTCCATGGCAACACCTTTAGAACTTGCTTGATTCTCTTCGAAACCGCATTTAGCATGTACGTAACGATGAAATGATAGAGGCATTCACTTGTTTTTGAGCTACATAGCCAAACTGCTACCCGTGTTTTAATGTTTTAACCCTTGCTTACCCTTTTGAGCCTTATCCGTTTTCGTTGTGAACCTTTCACTGCTGGCTCTTGGCCTAAACACATTTCCTACCTTTCAACCAAAGCTAGTAGAGCAACGCTTCACTATTCTATTAGTAGTTGTCGGTGTTATGCAAAGTTGTGGTTATTTTGGTATGTAAGGGGGCTACACCCTCGTAGCTATTTAGGAATTGATTGTTTTGTTATTATGCATGCCAATCACTCATTTTCTTGTCCTTACAAAAACAAAAAAAAACAACAAAAAAAAAGGAAAGAAAAACTTGTTGAAAAAAAAGGAGAAAAGAAAAGGGAAAAGAGAAACTTATTGAAACCTAAAAAGGGTGATAAATAAAAGTGTTTGGCATGATGGTATAGTGCATTCTCGATGGCCCTTCTATTTTAGGGCGTGGTTGTGTCCCTAATGAGAGTGCCATATGATTTGTTTAAGTGTTGGTTGCTCACTAGCTACGGCTTTCAGCTCCTCACTTCCCAAATTGTTTATCTCCCTCCTACCTGAGCCCTTAGCCCCATTTTAACCCTACAAAGTCCTCTTGATTATTGTTGCGTATATTGCACTTTCACGATGGAGAATTCAGAATCCTACCAAGCCTATGGTAGATTATTTAATTGGAAAAGAGTCGAGTGAACCTTCTTACATCTTAAACACATGTGAGGGAGTGCAGTTGCTTTGTTCCCCCTATGAGAGTCTCTACCAAGCCTTCTAGCCCACTACTTATTTGGGTGCATCTTGATTGGGGAGGGGTGTGATATGGTTTGGCGATATACTGACTTGAACATGTGGTCTTCCCAATGATTTGAAATGAATTTGGAAATTGTATTTATGCTTCAAATCACTCCACTGGTTCTGCGCACCTATGTTCGATTCGACTGATCCCCAATTGGCCTTGCCTGAGGAGGCGGGTGGTTAGAGGTTTTTGATCCCCTGTCGATTCATTCATGTTTCAGTCTTGCTTGGGGATAAGGAAGAGATAAGCATGGGGGGGTTGATAAACCTCTATTTTACCACTTTTAGGCATGATTTCTACCCCTTATTTCGGCGATTTTCTATAAAACTTCAAGAGTGTAGAAGCTAATTTGTCATTCTTTACCGCAAATGTGTCTAAATATTGTGTGTTTGTGTTTTCAAGAGTTTGGTTGAAAGAAACGAGAGAAATAAGCTAATGTTGCGCCAAATAGGAGCCAAAAAGGTTGATCTTGAGCCAAGAGGAAGTGGCACGGTGGCAGCATGACCGTGCCACTCAGGGAAGCGGGAAAACGCAAGGTAGCAGAGGGGCACGGTGTCCCCGTTTAGTTTCTCTCATTTAATCGCAATCTTGCATTGTAATTGGAGTTTAGTTTTTCTCTCTACTTTTTCTCTCTCGAAAACGGCGATTAGGGTCCATAGGATTGAGATTGATTGTTGTTGGATTCAAGATATTGGATTGAAAGTACTTTATGCTTTTGGTAGATTGTCACTGCAAATTGCATAGAGTACATTCCTCCACCTTTTTCCTTTGCATTTTAATTCAAAGTTGATACTTTTGAGCATGTTCATTTTCTTGATTGTAATTGTGATTAGAATGACAATTAGAGGCTAAATTTCGTGTCTTGGATTGGGCGTAGCCCCTATGATGTGATTTGGATTGGCATTCTACGTTTTTGAGAATTGACGCCAATGTTATAATTGAACTATCACTTAGCATGCCAGGTATTCGATGAATTGCCTAAGAGGGTCGTATTCATGTTTGTAATTGGGGTTTAGGAGATTAACGAAAGTTAAATCCTCTACGTAGAGCGGCTTTGTGAGCGATTGAATTTCTTAACATGAAAATAGTTAGGGTTTCAATTAGGAATTAAGGGTTGCACAATCCTGTGGTCTCGCAACTCTAGTTTCATGAAAATAGATAACTAGAATAACTTGACCAGTCTGATGACCTTTAAGAGAAGGCATAGATGCATTTAACTTGTAACCATTCCATTTCGATTGTCTCGTGGGCGGATTCACAAGATCTAGTTTATAATCCAAAAGAACATCAAACTGTGGTGAACCCCAATCCAGGATCCTTGTCACCATTGATTTAGATAAAAGCAGTAACTTTGAAATGAATAGAATTAATGCCCAGTAAAACCCATTCTACTAGATTCTAGCCTAAATTGAGTGTTAAAGGTTCGTTCGGTGGTTGAAACCGAGTTCCTTGTGGACACGACCCGTACTTGCCGTTGCTGGCTACAACTGGCACTATACACTTGCGGTAATTTTTAACTTCAACACATTTACACTAAATTAATCTTACATTCTCCAAACCACCAAACTTAGGAATACGAAAATTATATCCATAAAACTATTCAGTCTACCATATAAATGAACTCTATATTCAAATTGGTTAGATGTGCACATTTCAATTCATTTTAGTTCGAAAACATAAGAGAGATAGAACTTTAGTGAAACTGTTTTGCTGGTTATTTCCCAGAAGTAGAACCCCTATTGATGCCTAAGGCGATCATTGATATAGAAACACACTTCCTAGGCCGATCAAGAAGCATGGGTTAAAGCTCTGCAGGTAAATTGAGAAGCATAAGCCCTGATACTTGATAACTGATGGTTGCATCCCGAATTAATGACTATTTGGTACCTGTGTTCTATGGTAACTATTTTTAGGCCCCTGTCTTTTTGAAACTAATTCGAGGCACCTTATGTTTTCAGACAATATACTCTTAGTTATTTTTTATTATTATTTTGGCCTACGACTTTCAGAATTTTCAACTATGGCCCAAATGGGGTTCAAAATGCACATACTTAAACTTATGGTCCTTTTCTAAAAATATGTTTCTTTTCAATGATTAAACTTCTTAAAATGGCTTTACTAGTACTAATTATAACAATCTATTACTTATATCATAAATATTATATTTTCTGTGATTAGAGGCCCATCATGCTTAGTTAAATAATTAAAATTTAATTAGAGAGTTTAGCTATTATCTAAACTTAGCATGCATTCGACACTAGTATTTCTCTAACTTTTAGTTTATAGATATTGTTAATCTGAACCACACCTTTCTTAGATTAGGCACTACACAGATCCATTTCGTTTCCTCCCTCGGACCTTAGTCACTAGTCAAGTTTTTTATTTTTTAAAGAATACTGGAGCATTAATCAAGAAATTGTAATATTTAAGACATAAAGCTTAATTGAATAATTTTTCCTACTAGGAAACTTCTTTTATTGAAAGGTTGAAAGTGGAAATATTACAATAGAAACATTAAAGAAGGACTTAAGCGACTAAGATCATCAGAGATGTGTACTCATAGAGAAATGGAGAATCCCAACTTCTCTTTTTCTGAAGTATGCTTAAATGACTGTGTCTCTTCTTAGGACTTTGTCTCTCCTTTTATAAAGGAGTTGGACTACATTGGATTCCCTAATGACTACGGCACATGCAATGATATTCCACATGACTACAGTTACATTCACATAGTTGCAGTAGACTGTCTTATTTTACTGACCTGACACTTGTCAAAATGGTATAATAATGGTGCAACAACTTTCTAGAAACTTTATTGCTGATAAGACTAGCATCCATATTAAGATTCTATATGCTCTCTACTCCAACAATGTCATCCAGTCCATCATTATCCAGACAATTATCAAAATCTTCATCAAGTTAAAGATACTCTAGATCCCATTTTCAAATAATTCATAAAGATTTTCTCTCTTTTTTTTGATAAGAATTTTCTAGCTCCAACATTAATGAGATAATCAACGACATCTTCTAAAGTGCCTCCCTTTGCCTTCGTATATTTGCTAAACTCACTATGACAAATAAAATTGGTATTCCCATAATACATTAGTGTACTTGTTTAATTAATGCACACATTTGATGATAAATGTTGTAAAAAGCGGTGACTCTTGCTAAAGTAGGATCACTAACTAATTCTTGTCATTCTGAAAACCAATTTTGTCATTGATCATTATGATCGTCTACATAAACCATTTGAATAGGATATAGTTTGGCTTTTTCATTTTCATACTCAATTATTACGCAATGTACCTCCACATATAGGCTTCTAATGTCTACAATTTTTGTTAGACCATCAGGAGATGTAAGAATCCAACAGATCCTTCAGAATGTGCATTGTTCAAACTTAGTTAGTCTTGAGAAAAATGAGTACTTTGGATATGGGATTTCCATAAGGCAAACTACCATTCCAGATTCCTAGGCTTTCACGATGGGGTCATTCGGAAAGATTGAATTTGCTGGAAAACTAACACCACTAACTCCAGATCTATCGAGAAAGTATATTTTAGTACTCCATGACTCCGAAATATTATAAGAATAATTATAATAGTAGTCGATGAAGGCTGCATATCACTCGTTGAACCATTGTTCTTGAACATGAGAACTTATTTTTTGTTGGATATTATAAAGACACCTTAGATAATTCATTTGTAACTCTAAAAGGCTAAAGCTTTGTGCTACTAGGTATGTAGAAGGTAATAGACTAAAAGAAGATCTATTTTTGGATGAAATTCCAAAATATCCATAAGGATTCTACCCGTTCTAGTAGTAAGGGCATTTCATTTTGGACTTCCTTCTTTTTTGATAGGAGTTCCCGTCTAATGATCACCATTGGCGAGTTCTTAAGTTAAACTATCTACCAATAATTTCTTCGATCACTGTATTTGTTCAGTAGAGAAGGAAAACTTGTTAACCTATAATTGCTAACACAGGATGAGCCCGCTCGCTTGCATATTTGATGAATTCTTTTTCATAAAACCAAGTATTCCTTTGCAATTAATTCTAATCAGTAAAGGTTTTAAGGCTAAAAATATTAAGAACTTGCCAATTCCCCTTATGATTGCAAAGATTTCTTTTTTCATCGTGGAATAGTTGTATTCTGCTTTATTAAAACTTCCATTGTAATATTTGTAGAGTTTTTCTCCTTCTTTGATTTTCAGTACTGTACTTCAATACTCATTACTAGCATTTGTCTTAAGAATTAAATCATCTGCTTCATCAGGCAAATGAAGAACATGAAGATTTTTACACATCTTTTTGAAGTTTTGAATAATCTTTGAATCACTAGTCGTCCATGACTAACTTGCTTCTTTCTTGAGTTTCTGCTGCAATGGTTTTCTTAATTTAGCTAGATCTTTAATGAAATCTGAAATATAGGTAAGACATCCAAGAAATCTCTCTAATTGTTTTCTATTTCAGGGAAATTTTCTTTTTTCCGACATATACTTTTATAGGAGTATTTGTCCAACTTTGATCTCTAGATCTAAAACCTCAATTTCTTATTCAGCAAGGATGCATTTGTTCTTACGAAGGATAATATCATGATCAATGCATCTTTGAGTGATAGCTAGGACATCATCTTTGTATTATTCTATGGTCTTGGAAAAGGCAATGATATCGTCAATGTAAACTAAACAATAGCAATTAAGACCTTTGAAAATGTTATCCATTCTCCTTTGGAATATTTGAGGTGTATTTTTTAGACAAAATGGCATTATTGTCAATTCATAATATCCTTGAGGGGTACTAAAAGTGGTTAAAGGAATGCTTTCATCATCCATTTTCGGGAACCAAGAGACTCCTTGAATTCTATTAAAAATGACTACTTGTTAGGAGCATAATAACCATCGAAGAAAATATTATCATTAAGCTTTTTATAATTGATTACCATTATTGATTTTCCTTTTTTTAGAGCATGACTTCTTACCATGAAAACAGGACTGGCATAAGGACTCTTACTATATCTAATTAATCCTCTATCCAAAAGTTCTTTGATTTGCTTATTAAATTCCTGGACATCCTGGTGAGTATACACCATTTGTTTGGCAAGGATAATAGTATTGGGATTTAGTAAAGTAATCCTTGGAAATGTTTTATCTTTATCCCAAAATTTTAGAGGATTATCATAGTATAGTCTTTCCATAATTGTTCTTGTTGTTCAGGAATCTGTTCTTTAATAGATAACTCAAGTAGTGAGATTGTTGGTGCTATCTCACGTTATGCAGGCATTACCTTCTCACCACGCTACCAGCATATGAACTCAATCTTCTAATGAGTGTAAGTCTTACTTAATTATTTAATAGGAACAAAGTGATCATTAATTGTAAATATTATTTGGTTTATAGTCTATGTGCATGGAGAATATAATCTCTAGAAATTATTTCCATATAATCATATCATGAGATTGTTGATTTGTGGCCCATAGAACTGGTATATTGCCTTGGGCTCCTGCTAACTCTATGGATAACCCTTCCATAACTTCTTTGTGGCTCATAATGTGATTATCAGCTATCCTTTCTTGTAAAGGATTCTTGGCGTTTTTCCATATATATTCTAGAAATAACGATTTAATTTCAAAGCATATAGAACAACCACTATCTATGTGGGCACACAATTCATCTTTGTTATATCCCTCTAAACATATATTTATTGGGATATAGATACTATTAGGATTTGCATTGGTGACTTCATAACATATCTCCGTAGTAATATTTTTTACTAATTTATCTTCATAAATTGGCTCACCTATAGTTCTTGTTTTATACCCAATGACTTTTCTATCTGGACTCATACTTCACTCTGCACTGTGTCCTGTAGGTTCAAAACTCATTCTACTCATTTCACTAGTCATATTAATTATATCGTCTTCTTTAAGGTCTCCTGTACATGATGAGGATCTTTTTTCCCATTTTGATCTTGCACTCATGCTTCTTAATAATTAGGTTTTAATGGTAATTTTATCATTGTCATTGATTTTTATCACATCTTTCTTATTAATTTTTGTAGGATTGACAAAGGTAGATGTCCATGACCTATTAATTTTTATCCCTTAGGAGTTGGACTTTATCATTCGAATTTTCTGCATTGAAGTAGGACTCAAAATTTTCTACCTCTATCAGTGTTACCTTAGTTTTGGGATCTATAGTGTTAACTAATTTGTAGATTGTTTTCTAAAATGTCCTCAGTGGGAATCCTCTTCATTTCATGTCCATCCCAATTGTTTTTACCTTAAGAGATAAGAGGTTTTTAGCAAATTCATCATTTAGACTCACATAATATCTCGGTCGACAATTGAATCCTACTAATCCATTACATAAATTAGATTTAATTCCTGTGATAATTTGATTATTAAATTTGGTATGCCTGATATCACAGAGCAAAGCATAGAGATCAATATCTTTGCTATAATACTACAATTAAGTAAATTAAACTTGGACAATTCCAACATGGATATATGTATACTTCGTATCTTTGTTATGCTTAAGGATTTTTTTTCCCAATTAATGAAATTAGCTTCTCTCACATCATACTCACAATCTTTTATTTCTAAATCTCATCCCATCATTTCGCATACAATACTTACTCTTTAGTTGAAAGCTGAATTTTTAATAGATCATGTCTTTCTGAATTATAGGAAAGACCCAATCTTCTTTGACTTTTTTGTTCTTATTATCCACAATAAATTCTTCTTCTTAAAGATCACCAAGACTAATTGAACTCCTTTCTATCATATGACTAGTCTCTTCATAATTACTTCCAACATATTCATCTCCTAACACAATCTCAATAATTCCCTTGTTGTTGTTCAGGGCTAGATATAGTGCTTCCTCTTCGTTAAGCTCAAAATAATCTAGACTTATTTTTCCGCACTTCCAACACTTGCAATTTTTTTTTTTTTTTGCTGGCAGGACAATATGCAGCTTTCTTAAAAGATCTTCATTTTTAAGGCTGGGTTTGTTACAATATTTTCTTTTATATTTTTCTCCACTTTTCTTGTTAAAACTCTTTTTCTTATGAAATTTTCTTTTTTTGCTCCTTTCAGGTTCATTTCCCATTAGTGAGGAGAATCCCAACAAGTTAGAAATTACTTTTTTATTTTCTTTTACATTTAGAGATCAAGGCATGAAACATTGACTCATTTTTTTAAATAAGAGATTCTCTAACCAAATATATCTGCTTCCTCAAGCCATGTAACGTAATTT
>NCQV01048629.1:0-19180 GCA_002740545.1 Lophocereus schottii
CCTATAAGTTCACAAATAACAATGTAAGAATTTCTTAACTTGTTTAGCTTTTATGTCCCATAACAAGTTTAGCTTGTACATTTCATCACACATTTGAATACAATGCACTCAAATGGCTTTTACTATATTAATCAAGCAATGTCCCTTTGCCTATCTCTTATGATCTATACACATTCCAATCAAATTAACTTTTCACCTAAACCTCCAATCACACTCTCATTACCTTATCTCTCAAGTTATAAGACCTACAAGTTATCAAACACATTCCAACCAAATTAACTTTTCACCTAAGCTTACACTCACACTCTCATTACCTTATCTCTCAAGTTATAAAACACATAAGTAAACATAATTCGACCAACGAAAGTAATCACCAAAACTAACAATCACTGTCTCATGTCCTACCTCTTAAGTTATCAAACATACACTTAAATAAATTACAAGCAAAATACCTAGTCACCTAAATCAACTAATCATTCTCTTCCTCTCCTTTTTTCCTATCATATTATAACATCCATTTACCAACAAAGTTTTTCTAATAAATGGAATAAAAAATCAACAAAATAATAAAATATCTCATAGGAATACCTGGTGCCTTAAAAGCACTTTCACCAAAGTGGTGACATATCCAAGTTTATTCTCCAAACATTCAATCCTCGCTTGACTTTCTTGTTCTTCTTGCTCATTTTTCCTTCTTTTACTTCGTTCTTTCTCTAAAGTGCACCTTTTAGAAGTTGAACAACAAACTTCGACCCTAATGCAAAAGGTCTTAGCATAACCATACTTGTCTTCTCCAACAAATTTTTTGAAAATTTCATCTCGAGTAGCATCAACACATGAATCTTCTTCAACATGAGATAACTCATTTTCAATTGTTTTCTGTTATGTTACACATTAGTAAAAAGAAATTATGTTAATAAGAAAATTAAATAAAAATAGACACTCACACCTTTACACTAGCTGAAGCATAATCATCAAGTTTTGTAGCTTTCTTTGGTGCATGGGTCTTTAACCACATTGTAAGCTTATCTGTCTTGTTGCCTTTTTCCTAAAAAGCATATAAAATACAAAATGAGTTACTTAAAATCAAAATGAGCTGTAGTATAAATAGGATATAAATAATACCTCTTCTTCAGCACATACACGTGCCAAAGTCTTTGTCCCTCCATTCTGGCACATTTTGTTATTACCTCGATTTTCAATTCCTTTTTTAGTTCTAGCCTAAATGAACAACTGACAAATCAAATAATAAATTTTTCATTATTCTGAAATAATTATAACTGTAAATATTCTTAGAGCACATAATTACCTTTCCCTTGTCGGATTCCCAAAAATGTACTAAGTTGGCCCATGTTTCAAGTGGTATGCATTCTGGTTTCTTTTCTAATTGCTTCATCATGACGTTTACCATCAAATAGTGCCACCTTTAGCTCACATTTATAGCCCCTCCAACAAGAATGCGTTTTCTCTATTGCCCATTCATAAGGCTCCTTTCCTTTAAGAAAGTGAAATGAATGCTGTAAGCCTGATACAAAGAAAAAGAACCAATCAAGACTTCAAATAAAATTAAAAGTTGTGTTTTTACTTTCAAATCCTCCCACACACACGCAAGGCTTAGTGTAAAAATCAGAGTGTAGAGGTTCAACTTTGAAAGCAATATAATATATATTGACACGTATATACCTTCACCACTGCGCACGCTGAATCTTTTTTCTCTTTTCCAATTTTCCTCCAATCAATACAATCAAGTGGTAGTTTTCGAGGGTCTTGTGTAAGACACCCAATCATGGAAGACATTTGCCTCTGAGAATTACCTATAGGTTGAAGTTGTTCGTTCACATCGACAAACACAGAGTTCTTCAAAACCTTTATCTTATTAGGTCCATGACCCTTGCCATTCTTTTCCTTGGTTGCTTGTATGTACCTTCCACTTGTGGTGTTGTGACCACCTTCAGTTGATGATTCACCTTCCATATCATGATTTGCTTCACTTTCTTCACGCTCTAATGAGTTTGAATTGACCACTCCTATGATGTGACAAAAGCAAGTGAGTGCCATATATGACAATTATAAAAAATAAATGAAATATAATTACAAAAAATAGGAATTGAAATAAACATAAAAGTAACATATGTACAACAAGTACATGACTTACTTCTAGGAACCTCTCCATTGTATTTGGGTTCTAAGCACATGTCACCATTGTTGACATGTGAATCAGCATGCTTTGAGGGCTCCACAAATCAAATGGTATGATTTGGACTACGACATACCTCTTGTAAAAGTGTAAAAAATAATATTAGAAAATTATAAGTAAATCAATTAAATTAACATGTGATTGTGTCATACACCACTTACCATTTGAACATGGTACAACTGGAGCATTTTTCGTCACCGTACAACTACTGAAAACGTTGTTGTTTTGGGCCTCCAATTGTCTTTTATCTAAACTTCCCGCCAAGTGTTTTTGCATTAAGAGTATCGAAAGAAATAAACATAATTAAAATTTACACTCCATTATTACTTCTATATAGACATTATTTCAGAGCCTTTATAATTTAAGACTTACCAATATTATTAAGCAACATGAACCTTCTAACAATAGCCATTTCCTCATTATTTTGATTAATTCTTATGCTTTTAGTCTCCTAGTTAAAAGGAATATTAAGATAGGAAAGAAAAGATGGACATTTTCTATAATGGAGAGTATATGTTTTACTTTAATCTTTAATAATACAAAAACTTGCATTCTGTATTTAAAAGAAAAACTTACTTTAGTAGTGTGTGGTAGAGAGGATGTTCCTGGTGAGAAGCGAGAACATCGAACGAAAGTACCTTGAGACAAAGTAGGTGTTGACGCTTCTTTTGACCTTAGACTGCCCCATACTCCTTGACTTAAGAGCTGATTTTTTCCAGACATCAAGATATGCTTCATTAATAGAAAACATAAGTAACTTAAATAAAGGGTTGTTATTTCTTTGAGATAACTATAAAATTATGATTAATTTAGGACCTACCGCAAGTTGATCTCTTGTAACCATCCTCTTCTTAGCTAACAATTTTCCTGTAGAAGACATAATCTAAAACAAATAAAAAAAAGGTACAAATATGTTAACATCAAACACATTAACAACAATATATACATAGCCCACGAAGCGCTAGTTTTTACAAATAACCCAATAAATTGCTGTAAAAATAAGAAAGTCATCCTAAATACTAAAATGATTCTAAAATGGTAAACCAATAAAAAAATATGTCATCTAAATATTTAAGTACATATATCTCCTGCATCTGTGCAAGAATTCACAAGATCGGAATTTTGGGTCTCGCTTCTCTTATCAATCTTTTTAATATGCCACCTGTACCCATTACAGGTAATGTTAGTCATTGTCTCTATCCATTCACTTGGAAATGTACTTAGATATTTCAAATCATCAGCCATGGAACAATCGGCTGGGCGATGTCTATGAACCTAAGAATGTACAGATTTTGTATATTAAGATACAAAGACCATGTAAAGTTTATATATATAAATATCATATGTATATTAAGATACTTACATTTTATTCAGACCATTTTGGAAATGTATTTTTATGAACTCACCAATGCTTTCATTTAAAGTTTAACATTCAATTCTAACAATCTCATAATGCTCTCTGAAACCATAGGAACACGTCTTAAATTATTGAATGAATTTTAGGAATTTTATTATACCAATTCAAACAATAAGGTCCACTTACTTTGCATAACTTTGAACTTCATCGCAGTTAAATAACACATATATATGTGCTTAGTCAAGTAGTGAATAGTTAGGACGAAAATAGATAGTCCCTTGTAACCTTCATCACCATCATCATTATTCCTTGAGAACATATTCTCCTTAGTCTCCACACTAGGTAAATATCTTGCCCAAAATATCAAACATTCATTTGCTATGTATTGTTCAGCAATTGACCCTTCTGGACGACTTTTATTGCCTACAAACAATTTTAACATCCTCAAGGCCCTACGAACATCAAAATCACATGGCATGACTATTATGTTTAGTTGTAAATATAAAACTGTGGATGTAAAAACAAAAAAAATTAGGTATATACCTTTGTACATGGTATATCCAATGATAAGTGGTCGGAACCGTAACCTTTGCTTCACATGGCAAATAGACAACTAAGTGTACCATTATGTCAAAGAAGGAAAGCAAAAAAAATGCTTTCCAAATGACAAAGGGTAATAAGGACACAATCCTGCAACCTCTTAAAATCTTTAGGTGTTGCAACTTTAGAGCAAAGCTCTTTAAAGAAGTTGCTTAACTCAATCAAAGCAATCTCGATATTTTTGTCATTCATTTTCCTTGCAATCAGTAGCAATAGTTGATGCATTATAATATGTTGGTTGTGACTTTTTAAACCATAAATTTTACAATTAATAATGCGCCTTCTGATATTTGATGCATAACCATCTGGCACTTTCACAGAAGCAAGCAAACCAATAAATTTCTCCTTTTCATTATTGCTTAATGTGAAGCACACTGCAGGAATGTATACTTTGCCTCTGTCTTCTATAGGATGGAGTTTATCCCGGATATTCGAGTCCTTTAGGTCAAGATGTGATTGCAAAGTATCCTTTGTCTTTCCTTCAATGCTACCAAGTATACTCTCTGAGACATGTTTTTCTATATCCGTAACATCCAAGTTGTGATGTACGAAAAGATGATTCCAATAAGGGAGTTTGAAAAATATGCTCTTTTTATTCCAAGGAATCACTTGATCCCGTTTCTTTTATTTTTCTTTTCCGTCTCTAGATGTTTTCCAAATATGACATCAAATCCTTCCATTTGATTCAACAAATCAGCTCTAGATAGCAATTCAGGAGAAGGTCTCATTTTTGTTTCTCCATTAAATACCATTTTACTATGGCAAAATTTATGATCTCCTGGTAGAAAATGACGACAACCTATATAACACATTTTTTTGCTTTTCTTCAAATAAAGGGAACATGTGTTAACATTACAATATGGACATGCATACTTCCCTTTAGTTTTCGAACCTAACAAGTTACCATATGTAGGGAATCACTTATAGTGCACACTGGGGCTACTTATAAATCAAAAGTCTCATCCTTTGAGGCATCATAGGTTTCTACACTTGGCTCCCATAGTTCCATTAGCTCATTAATTAAAGGTTCTAAAAAGACATCAATGTTGTTTCCTAGAGACTTTAAACCAGGTATACGCAATGAAAGGAACAAATAAGGTTGTGTCATGCATAACCATGGAGGCAAATTATAAGTTATCAATGTAACAGGCCATATACTGTATTGACTACTCATATTCCCATATGGATTAAATTCATTACTTGATAAGCACAGCCTGAGATTTGGTGGATCATAAGCAAATTTTGTATACCTATTATCAAAATGCTTTCAAGCATAAACATCATCTAGATGTCTTAATCTTCCATCCTCTTGACGTCCCTCTGCATGCCATTTCATCGAAGGCGTTATCTTAGATGACATGTACAACCTTTTAAGCCTAGGTATTAGGGAAAAGTGATGTAAGATCTTTACTGGAACTGGATTGCCACAAGCTAATTTCATTATCGTCTCATCATCTGCCAGCTTATATTTGGAAGCATTACGCTCAGGATAGTTAGTGAGTTCATCCTATCCTTCCAAAAAAGGACGCAATCATTAGGACATGCATCTATCTTTTTATAGCCAAGATCAAATTGTTTAATGACAATTTGTATTTGTTTAAAGGAATTCAGTAATACTGAATCTTTTGGAAGAGCCCTTTTGAAGAGTTTTCTAGTTACATCAAATTCCCTGTCACTGACATTATACTTGTACTTAAGATAATACATCTCAATAATAAATGAGAGTTTACTAAACTCTTCACACCCCGGATAGAGGCGTTGGCCCACATCTTCAATTAGTTTAAAAAAATTATTTGTTTGTTCATTAGGGCCTGAGGGATCATTAATGGATTCACGGCATGCAAGAGCATCCTCTATCATATCATGTATATCATGCTCGATTGAACCATGATTTTCATGATTAAATTGATCATCTAGCATCTCATCATCGCCATCATTATCATGTAGAATTGCCTTCCCATGATAGACCCATACATGTTTATGGTGATTAGCATTCATCCCTTTCATTAGAAGGTGAACTTTTACAACTTCCCTTTTATGGTGGAATCGATTAACACATGTTGTACATAGGCATGAAATCTTATCATCAACAGTAGTAGTTGCAAATGCATGATCAAGAAACACATTTAGATATTCCATATATTCGTTATCCATCTCTCCTCAACTTCACCCAACTCTTATCCTTAAATACATCTATAGTTGCAAGTTCCTACACATTATAATTTTCAAATAATTATTCATTCTTAATATATAAGCTAGCAAACTTTACAACAACAATTAAAGTAAAAAATGCTAAAGTTTAAATGAAAGGTTCCCACCTATATAAGTGAATGATCTGATTTACTTGAAAATTAGAGAAAATTAGGAGCCTACAGCGGCTGATACATGATCTAAAGTTGAACTTGTATTTGAGAAAACTAGACACTTCAAACAAACCCAAAAAACCACATAAATAATACTTTGAAGAGCATACGAGAACATAAATCATGCAACTACATGCCTAAATCTATTTACAATGTAGCATATTTTAGAAATTATTTCAGACACACAAACCTACAGGCTACAGTTTTCCATGAGGAAAAATGTAAGGGCACAAGGTTTTTAGATCATCAAGGATAAAGAGTCAAACGATTTTTACAAAAACCAGATGAGAACACTAACACAAGGCAAAATCTCAACTTTAGTGCGAATTAGAGGTTGGCAATGGTTAAATATGACAGGCTTTCATAGGAAGAAGTAAAAGTGGAAAAAGTGTGGAGAGTAATTGTATAATCTAAAGCAATAGGCCTGAACCATGAACATGAAGATGTGAGACATGGAGCGTATGGTAACACAGCAACATAACAATGTGTGCAAGTAATTCTTTGGCTCTTTGCATTTTGTTCAATAACAAATTAAAATGAAACCAAAATTACTAAAATTATAACTCCATAAAAAAAATACTTCACATCAAAGAAAACAGGCAAGACACTAAGCTGCACCGCAGAGCATTGCTGGTAAACATTACCGCAGAGCATTGGTGGTAAATATTAAAGGTTACCATAAACCAACAAAGTAGCTAAAGAAAACAAAAACTAGCAATTCAAAAATCATAAAAGGGTATTAAGGCAAACAGATAATGCAGCAATGTTGGTGTTCGCAGCAAGAAAACAGTTTTGTGCACTTCACATATGGGGTCTGGATATCATTCCAAGAAGTTTCTTTTTCAATTGCCAGGGGGTTATATGTAGAATCAAGCAAACCTATTTGGAAGCACAGTTCAATAGGAAAATGCGCCAATTGGACCAACTCTTGATTGGCTTCTGACCGAGCCAGAGGGCAAGCAGTCTATTGGCAGTTTCGACGAGATCACAGTCCAGTTCCCAGGTGATCCAATGAAATTTTGGTGGTTTAATCTCCCACCTCATACGAGATTGATAAGATAAACCATCGATAGTAGCTCAAGATCCTGCTTGACTAGGCTTAACATACTTAAAGCTTAACTCTAAATGCGTCAATATGGTATAACAAATCACCGAATAACATGTAACAACAACATGTTGTCATGATTTCCTAGAATCTTTCACATTGCATCACATGGTGAGTTTTACGTATCCAAACAATAAGGCCTATCACTACCAGTCTTGGATAACTACATACGAGGGAATTAATCAAATCTAAAGCTCAATACAAAGCATAGAACGTTTTTTTAAAAAAATCATTTCATAACACAAGGATCTCTAGAACATATATGCTTACCTTCACACTTCATAAAAAATCAAACTTGTTCAACATAAACTAGTGGGAATTTATAACACATAAATAATGGCTCTAAACTCTTGCTCACAGCTTATGGGACATCTGGGCATCTGGGCATAAAAGAAAAGGGAGCAATACTAGTTGTCACAATGAGGAACATATAGAATTAAGAATAGGGAGAACAGAGGGAGAAACTGTAGCAACAACAATGGGAAGCAACACTAGTAGCAACTATCACAATCAGATATGTAAACCCTAATTCAGATAAATACACACAGAGGAATTTACATAATCAAATTTACCATAACCCTATATAAATAAAAATCAAAAGCAAGGGAATAGCAGCAAATTGCCTTTCTCTTGATGATGAGGACATCAATAGAGTAGAACTCTAGGTTTGAGTGGCATTCTTCGTCTTGCGTCTATAGCAATTCCCATCACCCGCGCCAAATTTTTGGCCACCTGTGCCGAAGAAGGGCTAGAAAAGCAAAAGCATGTGGAAATTAGAAGATTAAGGTAGATTGAGAAACTAGATTGAACAACAATGGCGACAAAAACAGCTTACTAACAAAAATTGAGTGACTCCAAAACTACTAGAAATAGCAGCGATGAATAATTGTACAAGGAGGAGTAAATTTGGTGTCACGGCAAATTGAAAGAGGAGCAAATTTGTGTGCTTGGGCAGATTTCTGTGAATAAAGAAGAGTGAAGAAGAAGGACAACAAAGGAGATGAATAGAGTAGAGTCGAGTCTTTGGGTTGTTTTTAAGTGTTCTATTTGTTTTAGAATTTGGCCATTTAAAAAAAAAAATTATTCAATTTTGCTATACCACATTTGTGTGAACAATACCAACAATATCTGTTTTTGGGATGATAATCTTGGTAATGTTATGATAATACCAACAGAGTATTCGATTGTTAGTAACATAGTTGTAATACCAGCAAATTAATTTCTATCTGTCGCAAATATTATCATAGCTCCTGCACGCCCAAACTCAAATTTTTAATAGCATTAAAAATTTTAGTCTGTTACAAATACTTACTTTCACAAACAGAAAATATTAGTCGATTTTGGGTGAATCAATTTTTGGTCAAATATGCTCGTCATGCCAAAACAAGCAACTTTGTAGAAAATTTCGAGTCGGTATGGTTCAGTTTAGGTCAATTCGAGTTTCAGGTCCACTTTTAGTGAGCATATTTCGGGTGTTGAGTTAGGCATGGGTCCGGATTGTTCAGTTTGGGTAAAGAGTCTGGGGTCAGTTAAAGGTATCAAATACTGACCCCTAAATCAAGCAAAGCTGTATGACTAAACTAGTCCCATATGACTACGGAAATAGTAAGGCAATCAGGGTCCTAGTACTTCACTGATATCTAGTGAGAAATGATATAATTAGTACCAAAGGCTAAGAAAGCCTTCTTAGAAACACTAATGGCTCACTTAGCAGAACACATATCCTTATAAAACCTATCAGACAAAGGCATCTGCTGCATAGAACCATGCAGAGGAATGTTGATTTTGACTTGGGAGAAAGTATCTCTTATCTTGTCAATATGGAGTTGGTCTTTCGGTTTCAACTATGGGAGAAAGGAGGTACGGGCTTATGAACTCTCTTAGTAGCAAAAGGTGAAGAAGAAATATCCTTAAAAGATGATGGATCCCTGACTCAGCATAATCTTTATCCTTAGGTTCTTCTTTATTAGAATCAGAGTCAAAAGGCTGGGGGAATTAGAAGAATCACTAGGGACACCATTAGTAGCATCTCTAAATTAACTGAATAAACCACTTTCATGAGAAGAAGAGGAAGAGGAAGAATTTAGAATTTCCCACTTGATTACCAATCTCTCAATCTGATCGAAGGGATATAATTGGATTTACTTTCCTCATAGTCTCACTAGGGTTAATTCTAGAAGAAGATAAGGTATGACCCTTAGGGTTCACCTCTAACTGATTAGGAAAAGTACCTGGCTCCGTATTAGATGATGCTAATTATGAAAATTTTTCAGTCATCATTCTTATCATTTTTTCCATAGTAGCATTAATCATCTTCTTCAAATTATTATTAATTCTCCTCTCAATCTTATCAGTGTCAGTGTAACCAAAAGGAGGATGAACCTGAGCAACAGGAGGTAGAGGTCTAGCTATATTAGGCACACCTTGAAAAGTCGGTCTTCGAAAAGAATTAGAAGGGTGAGAAATGGATTAGGAGTTGTTTCTAAGAAATACTCTAGCATGGGAGTTAGGGACTGCAACACTTAGTCCACTACTCTAGGAAAAGTTAGGATGATTTCTCTACCACGAATTTTAGTAAGGAGACAATGGGTCATTCTTACGCCTTTAGTAGGCCATACTCACTTCCTTCTACCCAGTTGATAACTTGTGAGCAAAATATGGACATGCACTCAATGAATGATCTAAAGCTTAACAGTGAGATAAGACACCATAGAAGTTTGAGAAATGTGGGGAGTTTGAACAAATAACTTCTTCAACATGTTCTCTTAAACCACAATCTTAGGCTCAAGTGATCCACATTAGAAGCAGAGTGCATTCCATTGCTCACAAGCCTAGAACTTACACTATCATCTGTAGTGGTTTACCACTACATGGTCTTCTTAGCTGAGTCCTTTAGAAATTTCCATACAGTAATGGCGCTCTTAGAAAGAAAGTCATCCTAAGACATAGGATCTAATATGGTTCTAGTTTGTTAGTCCAACCCTTCATAAATAATTTGGCAAAAACGTGCTTAATCTAAACCACAGTGGAGACACTAGGCCAACAAATTCTTAAATGTATCCAAGTATTTCCAAGACGATTCCCTTTCTAGTAGAACAAATTGATTAATTTCATTCATTAGCTTTACAGTGTTTGGCATTAGAAAAATATTTTCTTAAGAACAACTTAGCAAAGTTATCCCTAGGAGAAAGAGAATTAGCAGCGAAGCCATATATCCATCATTTGGTAGAATCTTTTAAAGCAAAAGGAATTAATTTCATCCGCACAATATCAACAAAAATATTAGGGAAATGCATCATAGAATATACTTTTTCAAATTCCCTCAAAAATAAATATGCTTCCTTTAAACCAGTAAATTTTAGGAGCATTTGAGTATAATAAGGTCTCAATTTGAAAGTCGCATTAGATCCTTGGCCAGGTAACAAAGCACGATCGTAAAATGGCCCTAGGAGGATATAAAATATCACTCAAAGTTCTCTTTTGTGTCATTTCTTTCAATTCAAGTTCAGGTTCGGGTTCTACTTTAGGGTTGAGCTCGTTCCTAACAAGTCTTTTGCTTATAGGATCTCTAACCCATCCAGTCATGCAATATCCACACCCTCACAGAAGTATTTTTGGTCTTTTTTTTTTCTTTTTCTGACTTTTTTCTTTTTTTTAGCTTTTTTCATTTTATTTTTTTTTGCACAGAAAACAAAAAAGAAAGTAAACTGACGCTAAAAGAAAACAAAAACATAAAAGACAAAATAAACTAGAAAAAATAGAAATGAATTAAAACCCTAACAAGCAAAAGCTAAAAATAAAATTAAAACAGAAAATCAAACTCGGGATTCCGAACACTATACACAAAAAATTCAACACAATCACAGAGCACGCGAATTTTTTTTTTCAATTTTTCCTATCCCAGAAAAGTGTAGAAAAATCAGAATGGAAAATTATTTCTAGAAATTGCTGAAAATTCTGGAAATGCCTAAAAAGTCCACAAAAATTCAACTAGACTCTAAATATCCCTAAGAATCTACTAAAAATATCAAAATAGTAAAATCAACACCAGATTAGCCAGAAAAATCAAAGTAGAATATGAAAATATAGAAAAAAAAAATTGCACATTGGTTTTTTCCTTCTATTCTACCTGCCCTACACTATTTACATCACCAAACTGTTAATTTTGATTTTGTTCTTAGTAGAAAATTAAGAAAAATAAAATGGACCAAAACAAAATTTAAATATAAAATCTAAACAAAATATAAAACACAAAAAATCTAAACTAAAATGACTAAAAGTAAACAAACATAGACTAAAAATTGATGTCAAAAAGCACGAAAAGACGTGAAAACGACTCATTCAACTATACTACAACTTAATTCAACATGCAACATAATTTCACAAACTTCATCTCGGTAACATCGCCAAGAACTTCTGATGATTTTCCGAAAATATATGGTTTATTGTTATAACACTTATAGGTGTCAATCCACAGAGATGGCTTGGAATTAAGTTACTAAAATCTCTATCTAAACTGATATTGAAGACAAAAGATAAACTATTCTACCAATGAACCTTACTTTCTAATTGTCCCGGAAATCAAAAATGGTGTGTTAACTTGAACCATTGATTAAATGACAAAAGAAAGAACTATCCACAAGATTAGTAATCATCATTCTAATTTCCAATATTAAATATATTTAAACCAACGGAGTGAAGGGAATGAAATGCAATCAAACCTCAGTTCAAGTGAAGTATGTTCATTCAACCCAAATTGTTAATTGAAAAATTGTGCAAATTTTACCCTCCTAAACTTATGATTTTGGGTCAAAATAATTATTATTTTCGAATTTTTATTTTAATTTTATTTAGTTATTTATTTATTCATTTATTTTGCAGAGAACATTACAAAAAAGCCTTTAGCCACCACCTGCATCTCACGTGCTTCCCTTCCCCATCCCCTTCTTTCTCCCTCCTCACAAACCCAGAAACAGAACTTATCTTCATCTCCATCTTTTTCTCACTGGTCGCTCCGTCATCATTGTGATTGCCTGTCAACAACATGAAATTTTTGTATAAATAGGAGTTGTTGAGGATGCTAAGGGGGACTTCATCAGCCGTAGATCAATTAGATAGCTACCAACCAGCTGTAATTGAGTTCTCTCTTTCAATATAATCTTTCTCTGGGTCAAATTTTCGGAACTTTCAAATTCTTCTCCCTTATTGGATTAAAGGCTTGGAAGCCATTGTTGAAGAATCGAGATAGTGAATAGCAATTCCTTTGTTCATGTTCTATGCTCTTGTTGAGATCTGACAATTGGGTTAAACAAATCTGCAAATTTCAACCCAATTTCCAGTCATGGAAATGCTCTGCTCTTCATTTTCATGCTCTGTTCCTTCGTCTGTTTGCTCTGCTCTTTTGTCTTTTTCATGCTGTGATCCTTTCGTTTTTGAAACTTATTTTTGTTGCTCTGCATCAATTCTTGCCTTCGGTTCAATTAATGCATTCTATTTTATTCTTTTGCCTATTTGATATAATCCACACCGCCCCCCCCCCACCGAGCACCTTTTGTACCCCTTTCTTTGTTCGATTTTATAAGAATCCCTTTTTTCTCTCTCTTCTTTTTCTATTTTTATTTCATTTTGCTTATCTTCATTTATTTCATTTTGTTTGACCCCATATGCTTCATTTGTTTTATTATAAGTTAGTTTTTCAGATCTTCTTATTGTAGCTTAAAAAGAGATAAAGTCAAGCAAGTTGTTTAGATTTTGTGTCTAAAGTGGTGAAAACATTTGGGTTGGAAATTCTAATATTGTTAGTAATGTTCTTTTGTTTAGTTATTCTATTTAGTATTCTTTTATTTTACTTTTTTGTCAAATTATATATATTCATTTGTAGAGGTATTTATAGTTTAGCTAATAAAGTGGTTCAATTTAATGCTTTCATCTTCATGGGAAGGCCCATACTCGCCGTATCTTACTGCGAGTTAGATACCGTGTGCTTGCGGCTACTTTTTTTATCAATAAGTTTTTGACGCTATTGCTGATGATGGTAAGTATTGAATTGACCACTTCTTTGTGCTTTGCTATTTTTGTTGATATTGGTGTCTTTCATTAGTTTGTGCTTCATTTTATTTAGTATTAGTTTTTATTTATTTATTATTTTGTCCCTTTCTTGAGTAGTTTCCCTTTTATTTGTTTACTTTCTTGTAAAAAAAGACCAAAAATACGATTTTGGGTGTGGTACTTGCATGATTGTTTGGGTTAGGAAATCTAAAAGAAGAAGACTCACTAGAATTGAACCTAAACCTGAACTTGAACTTGAAAAAATGGTTGGACAACAAAGAAATGAAAGAGCTTTAAATGAGATCTTTTACCCTCCTCATTTTACCTTACCTTCATGTTTTAGTTTGCTCGCCCTAGGTACTAATGTGAACCTGAAACTAAAACCACATTACATTCGGATGCTTCCTAAATTCACTGGGCTTGAAGATACTTATTTATTTTTAAGTGAATTTGAAGAAGTATGCAATATGATGTATTTTTATAATGTGTATACTGATGTGGTTAACTGAGACTTGTCCCTTTCAATTTAAAAGATAATGCTAAGAGATGGATGTATAGTTTGCCTGCTAACTCTATTTCGAATTGAAATGCTTTTGTGAAAGTTTTCTTATGAAAATATTTTTTAATGACAAAACCGTTAAACTAGGGAATGAAATCAATCAGTTTATTCAATTTGATAAGGAACCTTTCTGGAGGTACATGAAAAGATTTGGGAACTTGTTGGCCCAGTGTCCCCACCATGGTCTTGAACTGTGGCGTCTGTGTCAAATTGTGTATGAGGGTTTGGATCAACAGAGTAGGACCACGTTAGAGTCTATGACTAGGACCATGTTAGAGTCTATGTATCAAGGTGGATTCTTATCCAAGAGTCCTACCGCAGCTTAGGAATTCTTAGAAGACTTAGCTGAGAAGATAATACAATGGGAAACTAATAGAGATGATAGCCTCAGTTCTAGAATTGCCAGTGCTAAGGGGGGTATGCATGCAATATCAAATTTAAGCCACATAGAGTCTATATTTATAGCTTTAGAAAACCAGTTAAAAGGATTGACCATTCAACAACCTCAGGTCTTTCAAAGTGCTTCCATTACATATTCTCACTATCCATTCCTAGACCATATCTTGACTGCTTATCTCAACTACGCTCACCGCTATCAACTGGAATTGAGCAAGTGAAAATGGCCTACCAAACGCCAAGAAATGACCTTACGCACCAACCCACAATCTAAGGTGGCAGAATCACCTGAACTTTTCCTGGAGTCAAGGTCAGAACTTAGGAGGTCCTAGCATACAAACTGGAATCTTCCCTAGGCTACCTCCTCCCCCTGTTGCTTAAACACATTAGCTCCTAGCTATAACGAGATGGATAAAAGATTTAACAATCTAGAGATATCACAGAATAGCTTAAAGAAGGTAATGAGGACCATAGCAGAACAGTAGTCTCAACTGATCACAGCCAATAGGAAAAAAGGAAAATTTCCTAGTCAAACAGAGCTTAACCTAAAAGTAGGTCCATCTTCTATGCGCCCACCCATCCAGGATAATGTGACAAGGGTTAATGTAATAACTTCACTTAGGTCAGGTCATTTAATTGATCATAACTTGGAAGACCTTGTGGATGTCCCTGATCAGTTTTCTCCATCTTTGTCTCCACAATCTCCTCCTGAGAATGATTCTGCTTCTAGGGATGCTACTGATGGCACCCCAATCGACTCTTCCCCTCCACAACCTACTGACTTAATTGACTCTGAGGAGACTAAGCAAGATGAATCAAAGAAGGGAGATGATACATCTCAACCTTCAACTGTTAAGCTGGTTCATAAACCTACTACACCCTTACCGAATAGGCTAAGGAACAAGAAGGACCATATCCATGTTGATCAAATTAGAAGACCTTCTCTCAAATCAAAATTAACATTCCCCTTCTAGATGTTATCCAGCAGATGCCTCCATATGCCAAATTTTTGAAAGAGTTGTGCACCACCAAAAGAACAACCAGTGTCCCAAAGAAGGCTTTCTCAGCCTCTAACGTGTGCTCCATTATCTCATGTTAGATCCCAACTTAATATGAAGACCCTAGTTACCCTACTATTTTCATAGTCATAGGGCACCAAACCATCCTTAGGCTATTATTGGATTTAGGGGCCAGTGTTAATTAATTTGCTTCCATACTCGGTGTATGAGAAGCTGGGGTTGGGAGGGTTAAAATCCACTAGAACAATGCTCTAGTTAGCCGACCACTCCACTAGAGCTCTGGAAGGAATAGTCGAAGAAGTTTTGGTTAAAGTGGGTGAGTTCATATATCCATTAGATTTTGTTGTTTTGAAAACTCAGTCTGTTTTCAATCCTGAGGCCCAAATACCTGTTACTTTTGATTGACCTTTCCTAGCTACTTCAAATGCTTTGATTAATTATAGGAATGATATGCTGAAGTTGTCTTTCAAAAACATGATTGTTGATCTGAATAATTTTAATCTCCAAAGGTAGCCTGCTATTTTGGATGAGATTAACAGTGTTAATTAGCTAGATATGTATGCTTGGGATGACTTATGTGCTCATAGTTTGATTCATAATGACGTATGTGATGACATTGATTCCCTCTCCCCTGATTCTTCTGATTCCCCTTATTTTGCACATACTCTCGATCCCATATTAGAGTTGAAACCATTACCTGTCTCTCATCTTCATCCACCTTTACACCACCATCAATGCTCCACGCACCGCGAGCACACCATCTTCATCTTCGCCATCTCCATCGTACACGGCATATGCAAAATCAACGACTACGGTTGAGCCGGTTCGAGTATAAATGGAGGCAACGACGAATCTATGTATTAATTTGGGTTTTAGCTAGGTTTTAGGGTTATTGTTAGTTTCAATTCGGATTTTTGGATAATTTTTAGTGCTGTTTATTTTCATGTTCAAATTTCAGTGATTTAGGGTTCGATTTTGGTCATTAGGTTTGATTTGGTTGTTAGATTTGAGCTCTAACTTGCATTTTGTATTTGAATCTTAGTTGATTTGGAGTAGATAATTGTGATTTATGGGTTGTAATTGTAGTGAAGTTGGCGTGACTAGTTATGGGTGTTCTTGGGCAAAACTATGCTAGTTACAATTAATAGAGCTTGGCTCTATCTCCTTCATGTCCACAAAATTTTGTTTGTTGGTTTGGTTTCCTGTCTTGGTTTTTCTTGGCTTTCAGTTTGTGCTGCTATTTTTGATTTGTTTCGACCCAGCTGCTCCCCCTCCCCTGCTGTGGTTTAATTTACTTCATCAAATTAAGCTCTATTGATCTTTGTTCTTTCTTCTTATACATCTCAATTTATGTTCTCATTATGATCTTTGATTTTAGACTAGAATGATGATATTAAGTACTCACTTTTTAGGGTGTTGTTCATTGAATTTTTGTTCTTATTTATGCTCAGTTGAATCATGATGCTAGTATTAGATTCTTAGTTTGAATCAATTTGTTCACCTTGAGTTGCTCTACCTGAACACACGTAATTAATATTAGATCAGTTAGTTTAAACTACTCTTTAGTGACCTAATTTTATCCTCGTCCTTGAGAACACGACCCTCATTGCCACGACGAAATTCATACGCTTGCGGCTTTAATATTTTATACTTAAAATTATCGTACAAGTTTTTGAGGCACTCATTTGTGCATATTTTTTGAAAATTTTGAAAAATTCCTGAAAAAGTTTTCTTTTTCTTTTGGGATTTGGGTTCTTTCTTTGGTGATTGTGTTCCCATGTGGCTAGATGAGTTATATGTAAATAGAGTTTGCATGATGAGATATCCAGTTGAGGATGTAGATTCGATTTTTCATAATAACCTCATCTCATATGTGTGATATTGTGCAATCTCGCTCATTTTATCATCAATTCTTAGGGTCTAGTTGTTATGCTGGCATGTGAACGTTTTATTTATCGAAGTTATTTTTTAAGCTCTGGAAGAAAGGGAAAAAAGTCTAAAAAGTGAATAAAAGCCCAAGCATCGATGTTCATAGCCACTATCTTTATGTCATATCTTTAATTGACTTGAATATGTGCTATTTTGCTTGATTACGTATTTGTTTGGGCAATGAAATAAGTGTTTTGCACAATCGAATAAAACCTCTTTTTTAGGCAAGGCCTGAATATTTGTAAGTCAGGTAGGTTTAGGGTGTGTGCGCTATTGTTCTTGAGAAAAAAATGAAAAAAAGAAAAAAAAAAGAAAAAATGGAGCAAAGAAGGTGATTAGGCAAGGAAATGTTAATTGTGTCAATATTAGTAACTTGATTCATTAAGATTGGTACACATTTGCACATGCACCAAGGTGTACATATGATTGCATATTGTGTGTGTGGTGAAAAAGAGAGTCGGAATGCTTCTTTTTGACTTGGATATCTTTTGATTGTACATTCTATTTGTATATACTTTTTTGACTTGGTTGCTAGGGTGATACAATTGTCTGAGTGATGTATGTGATTTCCCAATTACTTGTATATATGCTCATGTTTTGAAAAGCCAAAAAGATTTTCTTTTGTTTTTGAAATCATTTTTGTGGGTATTTCACTTGAAAGCCCTTACGAGACCTCACTCGTCCACTTGGGAAATCGAGGGGTTTAAAGCGCTTGTTACCTATACTAAATGCAACCGTAATTGCTATAAAAGTGAGTCGGCATTTTCTTTTTCTTGTTTTCCATTACGTTTTTAGTTAGTTTAGTTGTTTTACTCAAGGACGAGCAGAATCTTGGTTTCCTCACACTCTCTATCCTCTCTTAGCTTGGCAACCCTGAAAACCCGACATTCCCCCCATTCTCGATCTCCCTGAATGCATCTCTCTCTCTTCGAAAACTCCATCAACACTAGCACCATCCCTTACCTTCATCCATGTTCACACCACCGTCAACGCTCCATGCAATGCCAGCGCACCACCATCATCATCGCCATCTCCACCGTCCATGGCATCTGCAAAATCAAGGGCTGCGATTGAGGCAGTTCATGTATAAATGGAGGCAACAGAGAATCTAGTTATTAATTTAGGTTTCAGCTATGTCATATGGTTATTGTCATTTTCAATTCTGAATTTTGGATAATTTTTAGGGTTGTTTATTTTCATTTTCAAATTTCAGTGATCTAGGGTTCGATTTTGGTCATTAGCTTTGATTTTCGGTTGTTAGATTCAATCTCTTGCTTGCATTTTGCATATTCGAAGCTTAGTTGTTGATTTGGAGTAGATAATCATGATTTTCAGCTTGTAATTGCAATGAAGTTGGCATAAGTGGTTCTTAGTTGTTCTCGGCTAAACAATGCTCGTCGCCATTAATGGAGCTCGTCTCCATCTCGTCCATAGCCAAAAAATTTGAATTTTTTGGTTTGGTTTCCTATTTCGGTTTTTCTTGGCTCTTAGTTTTGTGTTGCTATTTTTGGTCTATTTCAGTTCTACTGCTCCCCCTCCCCTATTCTGGTTCAATTTAGGTCATCAAATTAAGCTCTATTGATCTTTGTTGCTTCTTCTTATGCATC
>NCQV01048636.1:593-12233 GCA_002740545.1 Lophocereus schottii
TTGATCTCCCTGGTGATTATGAGGTTTCAGCCACCTTTAACATAGCTGATTTGAACCCATTTTATCCGAACACTTCTCGCCCAGATTTGAGGGTCAAATCTTTTCAACAAGGGGAGGATGATGGAGTCCCACCTAGCCAAGACCTTGATCAAGATGTAACAAGTCCAAGTCACCCAAGAACAAGGCCCCAAACCAAGAAGATGGCTCACCTTTGGCAAGAAGTTGAAACAAGCACAAACGGGATAACTGGCGAGCATAAGCCTGGTTTTGTGCATCTGATTTCTTAAGCTACCTCATGGCTTAAGTCTTATATTTTTGCATTTTGGACATCCTCATGAAGTTAGCATTCAGGTTCAATCAATGGTTTCACTTCATGCCTTCAAGAGGTTAAGGGTTCAAGGCATTCTTTCCATGACTGTCAAACGGGTCCAATTTTGCACGGTTAGAAGTTTTAGTTTACTTATTATGTCTAAAGTTGTTTTAACCTTACTTTCTTTCTTTGAAAGGTTAATACACACCCTAAGGCCTCTTCCCGTGGCTTAAAATCCAAATCATAATCACTTTTGCTAAGGGAAAACCAAGCATGACAGCCGGTCATTTTCTGCCTGAACCCGGTTCAAGGATACCAAGCTGATTACTTCATCACAAGGGTTTCCTCTTCTCTAGATGGCTGAGTGGCACACCCCCCAACATTGGCACACGTCCAAGGCAGCCTAGGGAAGAAAACAACCAATGAGGGAAGGGCTACAAGAACGTTTGTCTCTTGAATATCATTGCAAGACAAAGAAGGTGCTAGCTTGCTTCTCATTGGACAGCCGCAAAGGAAAGTTCACTTTTCGGCTGTCCACATGGCTTTTGCTGAGTTTCCAAGCTGTTTAGGCCTAAGTACAAGATAATCAAGTTGTATTAATCATTTGTCTTGCTTTCCTAGTTAGTTTAATGCACTTTGTTTAGCCTTAAGGGAGATTAGCAAACCGGTTAGCTTAACCGCGTGTAATTAAGCCTAATACCTTTCCTACCTAGGAAGGAAAGCTAGAGGTGCTTGTGTGAGAGCTTGCTTAGCTTGGTTATTTTACTGCCTATGTAAAACTCACATGGCCTAAGCAATAGACACTTCAATCTTTGTTAAATGAAAAACCGTAGAGAGCATTTGAGGCTTTCTCTCCAAACTCTTGCTTGCTTATCTTAGTTTAGGCCAAACTAAGTGGTGTCTAAGTGAGTCTTAACCTTGATTAAGTGGCAATTCTGTGTCTTAATCAAGCTTAAGGGCTCTAAACTCAAAGGTTAGTGGTGTTTCTGTATCTAATCCTAGAGTTTAGTTTTATCTGAATCCATTTGATTAACTTGAGTCATCAAGTTAGTCTCCTTCACTCATTGTGTTCTTCATTTCCAATCCCTAATACTTGAGTGTTCTTCATTCCCTTCCATTAATCCACTCTTTCTACCGTCATTCCCAACCATTCTCTTGAGTTCAAGCTCAACAAAAGACTAGAAACACAATCCAAACTCAAGAACACCAAAACCGGCTAAAACTAGGCCTTCCTAGTTTCCGTGGGCAGAAATTTAGCACGGTGTGGCCGTGCCTATCAGCACGCTCGTGCCACTTCAGCTCATTTGCTTCCTTCAAGGTTCAGCCCTTGGATGTGAAGTTGCCTTGGGTCCTCTTTTCCCTTGCACCTTTACATCAAAAAACCTTGTTGAGCTCATCCCATGTTGTGATACATCCAGAAGGTAGAGAAAGATGCCATGCTCTTCCCTTGTCCTTAAGCGAAGAGGGAAACAACTTCATCGCTGAGCTTCAATGTGTCGCAGACCTGTAAGAATACTGAGAGGTGTAAGTTGGAATCTTCTAACGTGGTGCATCAAAATTGGGGTCGTTGAACCATGGAAATAGGAGGCAACTTCATATCAAAGTTGTGGGCTTCCACATTTGGTCGGGCAATGCTAGAGGCAATGCCTTAGACTCTCGGGCTGACGAAATTCCAAAGCACCCTTCTTTGGTCATCTCATCCCCCTATCATCGTTGAAAAGGCTTCTTGGCCTTTGTCTCTTTGCTCCTCTAACTTCAACTTCTTCCTCCAAGAATGCAAAGTACTTTCTATTTCCTAATTGAATTCAAATGGAAATGGACTTCGCATATAAGTGGAGAAATCTTATAAAGATCACCACAAAACACTTCCAATGCAAATTAAGAATTCACAAAGAAAAAGAAAAACATAAAAATGTCTGGTCAATCTAAATAGGCGGACTTAATATCAACAAATTGGTCCCAACAACAGCGCTAAAAACTTAACATCATCATAAGCACACGGGTGTTGTAGTATAGTTTAAATATTATTTTTATAGAGACCAAATGTAATCTATTGAGTTTTAACCTATTATAAAAGGATACAAACATATTCCAATAGGTTGTTTCCACTATTGCTATTTAACTATCGGGAAATTCAATCAAATTAAAAACATCTAAGGAAATGTTTCACATAAGAAAAAGTTAGATTATTGGATTTAAATATGCAGTTTAGCTAGATCTGGATGATTAAAAGGAATGCAATTAAATTAAAAATTCAATCTTTTGTTTTGCAACAAACTGAATTGCTAAACTAATTTAATTAATATTCTTTCAAATGTCCTTGTTTTTAGTCTTGGTTATAGATTTTTCATTGCTAGGAGTTCCTCTCAACAAACAACTCTCTTTCAAGAATCGTTAAATTAAGTTCTACCTTGTTATTCTAATAGTGAGTTTCTCCTTTTGGTACTTCACTCAACTATCTAGTACAAGCAAGCAATTATGCCAAAAACTTTACTCACAATAGTTCATTCAGAAGATAGAATTCAATCATACCAATTTAGATAAAGCATAAACAACGAAAATTACAGATCTAACATCAATACCTTGGCTAATAAGTCCCTAGATTGAATAAACCTACTTACACATAATTCAATTAACGACATCTAAACAATAGTTTAAGAAGAGACTAGAAGAAAAGAAAGCTTAGCAATAGTGGTGGTCTTCAATGGTTTCCTAAACTCAAAGCGTCAAAGTGCCATTCTCCCATTTCAATTCCCTATTTTGCTCTACAAAAAATTTAAAAATCTAAAAACAAATAGTAGAAATGAGATAAAGATGAGTGAAAGATGCCTTGGCTCTCTCTCCTCTACAGTCGAGAAATCCCTTTTAAGCACAAACTCGGACGTCCTTAGCCACAAGATGAAAGAAGATGAAGAGGCAAGCAGTTTCAAGCCCACCAAGGACCGTGACCTCCACTAGGAAGCGTCCATGGTTGCCTCTGTCTCGAAAATTCTTGGTCTCTTCTTTTCCTCCATGGGCATGGTGGCTTGAGGGCATCTGTGGGGAGTCAAATCATACTCAATTGGGCTCAAAGTAAGGGCAAAAAGGTTTAAAAACCTATAAAAGACAGCAAAGAACCATACCCCAAGTGTAAAACAGGAACAATAGTGTAGATTGTAACATGAAGTTCATAATTCCCCTTAAAAATGTAGCAAAATGATCCAAAATGAAGTATACTCTAATTATAGATCAAGTTATCCCACTAATATAGAGGACTAGACCCACAAAAAAGGTTTAAGATCCAGATGTAATCGACATTACTTTTACGGTATTCCTACCTGTATAGAGACCGATTCTAATAGGATCACAAACAAAGGTTTGAGAAAACATTTTATAGGTGAAAATCACAAAACCAAGTAAAACCCAAAAAATAATCTCGATTATAAGTGAAAACCTTGTGATTAGGACTACTTCATTTGACACTTTTGGTGCCCAAACAAATACTCTTACCAAGATTTTGCTCATCTTTGACTAAAATAAAAGAAAAGAAAATATGTCCTAATTAACATCTAACTTAGTTTCGTATGATTCATAGTTGCAATTAGCACTTATAATATGCCCTTTAAAATCCTAGGGTCCCCATAGTGGACGTGGTTGGCTGTGTGAGGGTTTGTAGAAGATATACCCATAAAATCTTTGAAAAACAAAGAAAAAAGAGAAAGAAAAATAGAAAACAGAAAATCCTTTTAAAATTTTCAAATATACTCAAATATACACAAGGAAGAATCGTGCATACATGACTAATAAATGATCCCTGCTACTAAAGTATTAAATCATTTGCAAGCACAATGTACATGTCAAGGCTGTTAATCCCCAATGATGACATCCAATTTTCACTCCACAGACCATCAAAATGAAGTGTTAATCCTATTGAGCAGTGTGAAAGTGTGTCATCTCCCTAGGAGTTAAGCTTTCTAAGTTTTGACTCAATCCTACTTGACCAGTTCGGCCCTGTTCTATTTTGCATTTTTGAGGATTTAGCTAAGAGCTTACATCTTCTTATAGCTTCTTACATCTTCATGTAGCTCCTTACATCCTTAACATAGTTCTTATATCTTCTTACATCTTCTTACATCCCATATAGATTTTCTATAACATTCATTTATTTTAATTGTAAAAATATGTGTATGTTTTTAATTATGCTACCAATATACAAAATTTGTAAATATCTTATGAATACAATATTTATATAAGCATAAAAACATAATATAACAACAAAAATTATATTTGGGTTTCGATATAAACAATATATGTTGTTATAGATGGAATAAGTGATCATATTTTTAAAATTATAATACAAAGCTTTTGTTTATGTTTAAGTCTGAAGCATTTATGAAAACTATCAGCTGTATGCGATGAAAGTATTTCAGTTATTTCATCCCTAAGTTTATCCATGACAATTTTGTTGCTATCAATATACAATTGAACATTTGGTGCTCATTTCAAATTTGGTTCCCTTGCTGAGATTAATATACGCTTATTATGCAGAACAAATAAAATTGCACAGAGTACAACAAGAAATGATTATTTAAAGCAGCTGCTTCTATCTCATTTAGTTCTCATCTTTTGTTTTTATTTTTTTTTTGGATTTTGGAAGGTAATTTTCAATTTCTAGTTGTTTAATATGACAATAAGTTTCTGTATTTTAGGCATTGCTAAATAATATTTTAAGTGTTTATTTATCAAATTTCTTGGTAACAATATTGACCACAAATTTGCATTTAAAATATTTTACTTAAAATGTAACTTTATTTTAAGAATTACATTCAATTTTGTCCCAAAAAAATTTGTTGTTATACTTTGCTTATTAGATCAAACTAATGTAAATACAAAAAATCACCTCAAGAAAGAAGTGTCATTTTGTTTTTTGAAATTTTGATTGTTTTGTAATTGAATTAAAACAGACAAAAAAAACTTTGTGAGATACTAATCAAATTAATTGTAACTAATCTAAACATGAAAATTGTGAAACTAATCTACTAATAGAAATTATGAAAGTAATAAGATAAAAAAATGAAAAAAACAAAAATAATAACCTAATTCAAACCACCATCCCCGTGCGACAGTGCGGAAAACTTGTTACATTCCTAAAGGATGTATAGTAATACTGCAACAGTACGTTTGTCACCCGTAGTATTTTAGGGTCGAACCCATAGAAACAAGGTTGAATGAAGCCCACTACAACTAAAACTAACTTACATTAATTAGACTGGAAGCAATTAATAAGCAAAACAAAATCATTGAACTAACAAAAATTTAATATAACCTAAACATGATTGAAACTATAAATTGCATGACTATCAACGAAATTATCATACCTACTAACGAAATAATGAATTCTAAATGAGAGGCAAGGGAAAGGAAATAGATTACCATATATGCTTGAAAGCCAACTGACAATATTTAATCTTCAATGGATGCCAATCATGAAAATTTAGCATCCACAACATGCCAAAGGGGGTAGTAAAAATTTTAACTTTGATAGAGAGAATTTTCAGAGAAGCTAAAATCAAAATAAAGTTGAAATTACAAAAATTTAAATTAAAAACTGTACTTCAAAATAAAACTAGAACTAATAAACTCGAATTAAAACTAGAGCTAAAGAAAACTTGATATTAATCTTAACTCGAAAGAATTTTTAAAATTACAGTAATATCACAAACTCTAGGAACTAATGCTATAATTGAGAGGTAGAGAAATTGATGATTTGCAAGCAGCCTTAAGACCCCGTATTTATACTAGTGCTAACCCTCAATACTTTCATAATTGCATTAGAATTCTTAATACCCAAGCTGGTACTTTAGTTTCCGAATTGTAACAAATTTTTAAAGTATGCTAATAATCCACCCCTTTAATTTACTTGCCAAATCATATTGAAATTTTGCTGAGAAAATAAGCTTTATAATTTCAGTTTGAATTAAGCAGCTGAACCGTGCCCTAATTCAAGAGAAAATATGGGGTGTTGATTGTTGGGCTGGGCCAAACTTTATGCTTGAACTGCATTGTCTTGATCTTAGACTCTAGTTTCTCGCTTTTGGCCTCATTATTCCATTACATCATTTTTTCCTGTAAAATCACAAAACCCAAATAAAACAAAAAAATAATCTCGATTACGAGTAAAAACTAAGTAAATTAAAAGTACTCAAATGGACACGTTTGGAACCCAAACAATATTCAGTCTATTAAGGATATGTATAAGGGAGGTATGATTAGCGTTAGGACATCAAGAGGGGTTACAAATAATTTTTCAATTGTTATGGGCCTCCATCAATGTCCTGCTTTGAGCCCATTTCTTTTATCTTTCCTTATGGATGAACTCCTAGAAGGGATTCAAGATGATTTACCATGGTGTATGTTATTTGTACATGACATTGTGCTTATTGATAACACCAGAGATAGGATTAATAATAAGCTAGAGTGATGGAGACATATACTTTGGTCTAAAGGTTTCAGATTAAGCAGATCAAAAACTGAATACTTACACTATGGTTTCAGTGGAAAAGACGAGGACGAGGCACAACTCACCATTGATGGAGGGCAATATCAAAGGTTGAGAAGTTTAAATGTCTAGGCTCAATCATTTAATAGAAAGGGGATGTTCCCGAGGATATTAACCATTGCATAAAAGTGAGTTGGCAAAAATGATAGAATGCTTCTATTGTGCTATGTGACAAGAATATGTCTGTAGGATTAAAAGACAAAGTTTATCGTATGGTAATTAGACCTACTGTTTTGTATGGCTCAAAGTGTTAGCCAATTAAAAAGATACAAGTTCAGAGGTTGATGGTAACAGAGATGAGGATAATTAGATAAATGTGTGGCTCCACGAGGATGGGTAGAATTAGGAATGAAGTAATTGGAGACATAGTTAAAGTGGCTCCTTTTGAGGAAAAGATAAAAGAGACTAGACTCAGATGGTTTGGTCATGTGAAGAGAAGAAATGTGGATGTCCTTGTGAGGAGATGTAGGAGGATTAACATTCTTGAGGGTAGAAGAGGTAGGAGATGGACAAAGAAGAGATTAGATGAGGTAATTAGACAAGACTTAAAAGCTTTAGGATTTTGACAGAGGACATAGCTTGGGATAGGAGACTATGACAAGATAGGATTATGTTGTTTGTGCACAGAGAGATAGCTTTGTAACTATCCTGTGGCTGCAATAAAGTAGGATATGTCGGTGTGTGTTACTAGATATTTCTCCTTTTTTCATATTGTATGTTTCTATATAGGTAGTACCTTTATCGAGGAAGACATCATATTAGCCTACCTTTGTTTGTTAAGGCATAGTATTTTCCACGATGAAGTTGTACTTTATTTTACATAGTTACTGTTACCTGTTTTATTAGTATTTTTTAGTTCGTTGCATGCTACTTATATTTAGTTTCTTCTTTAGAACGTTCTTACAAAATCCTTTTTTGTGGGTCTATTGGTACTAGTCTCTCTTTGGGTTAGGAAAGATCAAGAGATAAGTTAAAGAAACTAAGAACTCTCCAAACACTCACTTACAAGCAGAACTAACTTGGTGGATTGAAACTCAAAGAAAATAGTATAAACTGATGAAATTTTGCATAAGACACACCACCTTATTGGAATCAGGGCCTTGGTTGTAAGTTGGATAAGATGCACCCTAGTTAGCAAGCTAAGAACCACTAGATCACCACCAACAATGGCTGGTTTGTAGGATAAGCTAGATAGAATTTTGAGGAAAGGAGCTTTATTCCACTTTGATACATCAATAGCTTAACAACATAAGAATTAGGCTTTTAAACCAAACCTTACTCTGTCTCTCAATGGCTAAACTAAAGTACATTGGATTCTAACAATAGCAAATAAAAGTTCAACCATTTTGGCCCTTAAACATCAGGTTTAGCTCGATCTTTTACACCTATTCATCTTACTAATCTCTAAAATGATGCGCTAAGTTTATATAAGATCCAAGCCTTATCGATGATGATTATTTGCAGCAAGTTGCAGCCTGCAATCTCAAGAACTCCCCAAGCAATGCAAGTGGGCAACATCGTAAAATCTGGTGGTTCAAAGGGATTTTTAGGTGACTTTGAGCTGGATAAAGGCTATTGCTAGCTTACCTGATGCTATAACTTTGGGGCCTCTTGTGATAATATTTTAAACACCTTTTCACCTTTTTAAATGAGCCAAAAGGTTACTTCAAAATAGAGTCAAAGTTGACTTCCTAAAATACTGTCGACCTGGATCGAAACTAACCATAGTGCTGACTGAGTTGGCTAAATGAGTTGCTTTGATGGCATCAAAAGGTTGGGGCAACTTTTATCATCTATTAGCTCTAATATAAGCTAGAAATAAGCTAAGTTGATCCCCAAAATAACTCTAGTGCTTGCTAAATCAGATGATAAAGCAGTGGCTTTATTAGCCGGTATCAATGATTAATGGAACTGAAACCTGGACTTATAGGCCCTGTGATGGAGACCATCAAGCCCACTCTCCTATGCTCCTTTATCAGCTCAAGGAAGATCCTACTAAGCTCAAGGAGGTCAAGAAAGTGGCTAAACTTTGCAGAACAATCATGGCAATGCCCGACGAGTTGGCGCCGGATTCATTCAATCATAACCCGGTCTTTGTTACTTGTTTTGGGCAAGATTTGGTAGACCCATGGCTTGAGGGCCCACATAATATTTTACTCTAAGATGTTATCTTTCTAATAAGTCCAACCATGCTTAAATTTAGATCTCATTTGGTTGGACAACGAGAGACCTCAAAGGCCCAATGTCGAGGCGCATGCTAGTCTGAGCATTCTTCATGGTTTGGGCTATAACCTTCAAACGGCTGGTCCAAATTGGGCAAACTAGTGCTTCCTAGAAACTACACATCCAGGGCTTTACAACAAGCCTAGAATCACGGGATTTGGCCCAGTACATTGCAAGATATGGCCGTCCAAAGTCAGAGTTGCTGCAAGGGTGTGAGTGCATTAAAGAAGGAGGATGTTTGGGGTTCCCATTCGGTTCATGAACCTTTTCAGCTGCATTTGGACGTGAGACCCTTCTTATACCAGGGTGTTAATGTAATTTATGCAGCCAAGGAGTTGTGGCATCTCAAGGAACTCATCTTTTCTCCTTCCCCTTGATTATTTGTAACCGACACATTAATGTGTCCTTTGGTGTGCCCTATGTTTATTTCTTGTAACTTATGCCCTTTCATTTGTGTTGTTCTCTACTATAAAAGGGGCTAGGCGTGTGGCTTAAGGGATCATCACCTTGTACTCCAATTTCAAAGTAATACTAAGCGTTTGAGTGTTCTCAAGCGTGCTTGCTTGAAATCCTAGTTCTTTATCTTAAGGTTGGCTACCTTAAGTGGTGCTCTAGGTTCTTTTTGCTCTCCTAGGTGGTGAATCTTCTATATCCTAGATTGGGTAAAAAGAATAGCCTAAGACTAAGGCTTGTGTGGCTCCCAAGAGGGATTATCTCAAACCAAAGTCTTGATTTATCCTCCCTTCACCTTTACCTTCGCTCCTTCATCACCCCCACATCCTACCCTTATTCTTAGAATTTGGTCACTTTGGACTCCCATATACATCATTTGGTATCAGAGCAAAGGTTATCAAGTGATCAAATTACCTCCAAAACACATCGCTAAACACCAAAACCCAAAAACACAAAACAAACACATAAACCGACAAACCGTGCAAATCCTGAAACTCGCCAACCCGAAATTTGGCACGGTGTACCCGTGCGCCTAGGCACGACTGTGCCAACCCCATTTTCAGCCTTTTCCAAGCTTTAACACAAGCACGGCCCCCTAGTGCCATAGTGCATGACTGTGCCCCTTCCTTCACATCTCAAACAGCCCTCCATTAAGCCTACAGACATCACCATGTCCGCTAGATCTTCAAAGTCGTCAAAAGGTGCTCAAGAACGAGTCGAAGAGTTGGAAGCCCAAGTTAAGTACCTCCAAACTCAACTTGGCCAACTTATGGAGGGAAAGAGAAGATGGACACGAAGCCCAGCTCCTTCCCATGTAGAGGAATCCAAAGAGAAAGCCGACAACTATCAAGTAAATTCAAGTGATGAGGAAGTCCTAAGGAGGAGAAGACAAGGAGGCAATCTTGGAGATTTTCGAGTCAAAATTCCTAAATTTGAAGGCGAGTCAGACCCCGACCATTTCCTTGATTGGTTACAAACTATTGAACGCATTTTTGAATACAAGGAAGTGCTGGAGGAGAATAAGGTCAAGCTTGTGGCCTTGAAACTCCGCAAATATGCCTCTATTTGGTGGGGTAATGTCATGGCGAAAAGAGCAAAGAATGGCAAAGGAGAAATTAGGCCTTGGCTAAAATGAGAGATAAGCTCAATGCCAAGTTCCTTCCCTCCCATTATGTTCAAGACAACTACTTCAAGCTACACCATCTCAAGCAGGGCACTAAGAGTGTGGAAGAGTACACCTGGAAGTTCGAGCAACTCCTTCTCAAATGTGATCTAAGGGAAGATGATGCTCAAACAATGGTAAGATATCTAAGTGGCCTTGATGAATCCATTGCTCATGTTCTGGAATTACACCCCTATTCCTCCCTAGATGACTTGAGTTCTCTAGGCTACAAGGTAGAGCAACAAAAGAAGTCAAAGGGAAAGGGTACCCTTTCTAAGCTCCCTTCCCGTCCATAGTCCACCACAAAACCTCCCTACTACCCTTCTAAACCCCAAAATCCCCCACAAACCAAAAATGCCCCTCCAACTGTCCCTAATCCCTCCACAAAAGCACCGCCCAAACCCAAGGATAAAATCCGTTGCATCCGATGCCAAGGCCTTGGACACATTGCCTCCGAGTGTCCTAATAAGCAAATCGTCTCCCTAGCCGAGTATCAAGCCTCATTTGAAGAGCCACATGAACATCAAGAAGATGAGGAAGGAGGAAATTATGAGGAAGAAAATGTGAAAGAAGTGGAAGAAGGTCCCGATGAAGGTGAACTTCTTGTCCTTCGAAGGTCATTGAGTGGATTTGCCACTCAAGATATTATGGAGCAAAGAGAGGCAATTTTCTATACGAGATGCACCGTTGAAGGAAAGATATGCTCACTAATCATTGATGGGGGTAGTTGTGCAAACGTTGTCTCCAAAACCATGGTGGACAAGCTTAAGCTTCAAGCATGAAATACAAGCAATACAAAGCAAGCATTTGAGTGTTTTCTCAATTGTGTTCTAAAGCTTAGTTCTATATCTTGAATGTGGCAACCTCAAGTAGTGTTCTAGGTCCCTTGTTCTCAACTTAGTGGTGATCAATTTCTGTATCCTAGTTGAGTTAAGGGATTGCCCAAGGTTTGGT